>WTSP01003643.1:51650-62206 GCA_025331215.1 Actenoides lindsayi
TGAGGGTGTGGGAGCCTGTGCCAGGCTGCCCAGAGAGGCTGTGGAGTCTCCTTGTCTGGAGAGATTCCCACCCTGGCCGGACACTGCGCTGCTGGGCCCCCTGCTCTGGGGGACCCTGCTGGATGGAACAGGGGGCACACAGCTTGGCAGCTGTAGGAACTTTATAGCCCTTTCCGAGGGAAGAAAATAAGGAGGACAGGTAGCGTCCTGTTGGTGACTTTCGCTCACAACCTCCAGGTAGATGTGTCTTTAGGCACTTAAGGGAGAGTAGGGTTGGGTTCTCTCTTGTGACTTGCGAGGGACAGAAACAAGTGTATTTCCTTGCAAGTCTGTAAAGGACATCAGTGGAAACAGGATTAGGGCTGTAATATTATTCCTTGGCCGAGATCTCCTTTACAGAAGGTCACTTAGGTGAAAAGTATCCGAGATTGTTATGACAGCTTTTTATGTGTTAATTTGATAAAGGAGATATGGCAGAAATAAAACGGTACACACTGCAAAAGGCTCCCACGCTGACTGGGAGTCCTTGTAGTAGTAACCTGAGACTCTTGAACACCAAAGAGTTTAAAATTATTGGTGGAGAGGAGAAAGCTTTTGGTGTTACGACAAGAATTTTGGAAGGTTTAGAAAGCAGGATGTCAGCTCCCAGGCGCTACTCTCCTGTTCACAGCTTGAAACTCCAGCTCTCTCCAGAGTCTGGGAGGATTTACCCACATTCAGCAACAAAAAGACAGGTCAGTTCTGATGGCTGGAAATTCTGCCCGTAAGCTTTAACCGATTTCTGTTACTGAGAGAGAACAGAACGATGTGTTGGGGACAGCAGAGGCTGGGGGGCATTTTGAGAGATGCCTTGTGCTGCTCCACCACCCCCTCCAGCCCCCATCTTTCAGATGCTGAGCTTGGTACAATTTCCCAAGGGGATAAATGAAGGGAACAGAGGAGAGGGCTCTGTCCCTTGCTGGGAGTCAGACCCAGCTGCAACCCCAAACCCAAAGTGTAGGCACATTAAGGTGCTGAATATTCCTGTAAATCCCTCCCAAAGCTGAGAGGGTGTTTTTTCCTTGGCTTTAGCACAGAATTCTGCCATAAGTCAGGTGTTCCAAACTGTACATAGGCACCTGCTTCTGTGTTTTAAAATATTGAAACCACTAATGCACACAATAAATACGAGCCTACCCATAGGTTCCATTGTATTGCCTTAATTTTTCTTTTCAAATGGCAGAACCTACGAGTCCTTTTCAATGCAAGCTTCACACAATACTCTTTAAAGCATGGCCTATCAATGCTTTAAAAAGAACATTAAAAAAAATAAAAGATTTTCCCCCTATTTTGTTCAAATGAATATGCCCTAAGTTATGCTTCTCAGTTGTCCCAATTTATTTTAATACGGAAAAAAAAAATCTAATCTCTGCTTGTAAAGCAGATTATGAATGTATTAAATTCTTTAAAATTAGAATATACTTAATGCCACATTAGTTCCAGGCATGCAAAGCAGGGGAAAGAATTATACACCTAAACAACAAGAATGGTTTTTAAGCTTAAATTTCTACTTTGCTCCAATTCTCATTTGGTAAAATAAAACAATGTACTATCTACCATTTAATGAAATGCAATAATAAATGTGGGTGGGCTTTTTTTTTTTATTCCTGAGCAAATCACAAAATAAAAGATTTTAAACAGACAGTATTTTAATTGGGGAAAAAAATGCATCATTTTAGCTGTATGAACTTGGTACATCTGGCTCTTTTTTCCCCCATCCCCACACTCTTTTGCCTCCACTCAGTAAGTTAAATGTCATTTGGCAATTCTAGACATGCTTTTGGTCTCAGCCAAGTGTTATCGACTTCCCTCTGTCCAGGAAGAGGTCACAGCTCATTTGGATTAGGGCCCAAAAACATATAGGACTGTAGACCTATTAGTCCTCTAGGTCACAACTGCAAGTTTATTTATGGCAGCTGGCCAGCAGAGTAATTGTGCTTTGAGGTTCCTGGGCCTGCTTTTCTGCCACGGCATCAGAGGACCAGCTGCAAGTGTGGCATCTTCCAAGGGTATTGTTTTTACTGTTTAAAAATCTTTCTTCCTCAGGACTTGATACTAGAAAGTATTTTTCCCACAGTTTTTATTATCACTCTCCAAAGACAGGAATAATTTGTGATGAGGGTGGGTAACTAACTGCTGTGGGGACTGGCACATAAATCATAAATCCAACAAAAAAAAGGCAGCAAATGCAACAGAACTACCATCGTCTCATCAGAAAGGGCATCCATTACCCTAATAGCTTTTGGAGGCCATAGAAGAGACAACGGATGAGTCCCAGCTGAGCAGGTAAAAAGGGAAGAAAGATAAAGCAGAGCACCATCCAAAAAAAATAAACAAAGAAAGACAAACCCCTGGCGTACAACACAGGCACTCCACCTCTGCTGCCCATCTGATGCGTGCCACTGTGGTTGGATGAAGCACTGAACATTGAGCAAAGGTCAACGGATGAAGCAATTTCAGCTCACATAAATGTTTAAAGGAATTTACTGCTGAGCACACCGAGGTTTGCACTTTGCCTGGAGAAGTGGTGAAAGGGGATGGCACCTGCTCTTCTCTTTTACCATGAAGAGTTCTCGATGTATGAGAAAAGATTTGGCTTCAGGTGGAGAGGGCAGCCTTGCTCTTCAGGCAGAGCTCCTTCTGACCCCGGCGGAGGCAGGATTTGAATCACTCAGCAAGGTCTGGTTTATGGGATAACACTAGGAAAGTTCTTCCCAGTGCCCTTATTGGAGTGGTGGAGTTGTGGCCCTGTCTTTCTAATTGATGCAGTGGCAGCATCTTAAAGAACAAGCTTTTAAGGATATAGGATAGGACATAGCAAATAGACCACTCATCCTGAAGGAAAACCAGAAAGTGTTCTCGGGTGTTGTTTTATTCCTTATTTTAAATTCTGTTTATGCTGCTAAAATTTGCATATATTCTTTTTAATGAATACCACGCAGCTGAGAGACAGTGAAAGATGCAGAATGCAAAGCTTGTTAACACTATTTCATCAGATTAAACCAGACCTGACTTGCAACAAAATCCTACATTCCTGAATCTCATAGATGGGCTGGGAGATTATTTCCAGCAGACCCTTCAAACTCTCAGATGATGTCTGTCTGTTTAGCTGGAGCACTTAGGCAGCCTTCACTGTCAGGGTATCCAAGTGCCTCATGGTCTCCTAATGCCCTTATCTTCACAAGGTCTTATTCATCAGATCCCTCTGGCAGCTGCCTCAGCCTTCTTTCAGCACAGGGCTTTTTCTGCTCCTAAAGTAGGAGCTTTGTATTCACACCCAAGAGAAAAAGCCAGGACTAAGCTGTCAGTGCTGCTCAGAGGGACCTCCTGCAACACGGATGTCCCTGGCCACCTCAGAGCATCATCCAGGTTCCACCTGAACAACTGGCTAAGCCTGAACTATGGCATGAATAAGAGACTAGAGAAAGTAGTAAGGCATTTATTTTAATGACATGCTTCCTTTATAAATTTTCCCTCGATGAAAGATCCTTGTCTCCCTATTAAGGTATCTGGCAGCCCTGGATCACTCAGATTCTGCTGCAAGATGTTTCCAGGATCAAGAAAGGAAAAGAACTGCAAATTGCACACTTGAGTGTCCAACCAAGTTCTGCTTTTGTGGTTTAAATCCCAGTTTTGACTCTTGTACCTCATTACATCTATTATTCAAACTATCTTAGTATGAAAAGGCTCGTTTAGAACTTCATATACCTGTCAACCCAACAAACTAACCGTGCTGTTCACCGCGTAGAGTCAGGACTGAGGTTTCTGCCCTGCTACTCAGAGCCCCCTTCCTGTGACCATCATCTCTCATGATGGGCACCTTTGGCAACAACAGCTCATCCATGCAAGAGGCTCATGTTTGTCAGCAACAAAACTTTCAAAGATGCTGAGCTGTGAGGACAGGGACTCCTCTTGAATGGCAAGAAGGGCCAAAAACCTCACCTTGTTCAGAAACAGTCTGAGTGTAGCTATTTGAAACACATCCTTATTCTCTGGAACTATTCCAGTGGAGGTTGGCTGGAGCTCTGAGCAACCTGCTCTGGTTGCAGATGGCCCTGCTCCCTTCAGGGGGTTTGGACTGGATGAGCTTGAAAGGTCCCTTCCCACCCAAACCAGTCTGGGGTTCTGATTGTAAATCAAAATTGAAGCCTATCCTGAAAGAGTCTCCATGTTTTCAGTTATAGAACTTCTAACTAATAGTCCATAACGAGAAACAAAAAAGAAACTCCTCCAGTGGTAATTATAATAATATTTTCCTCCACTGCCACTTACAAAAACTGCTTTTGGAAATTAACCAGTCACCTGAAATAAACAGACTCCTGGCTCCCTTATTTCACTTCATAAACTAAAACATGCCTGCACTCTGCCCTATCCATCCTGAAGAAATTGAAGGGGAGACTCACTTTTCTTTTACTTATCTTTTCAATAAGCCCATTCAGAAAGATAAACATTAGGAATACTCTACTGTGGAAGCTGAGGATATTCAGCTTCGGCTCTGCCAGGTCACCAGAGGCCAGCTCTGCCTTTGGACTGTGCCACCCCACATCCCCATCCCTGAGGCATACACCAAAAATAACAGCGCAGTGCAAGACGGAGCAACCAGTTCAGCCCATCTTTAGGGAAAAAACAGCTTTAAAACAGAGCTAGATACTAAATCTCTTCCTAATTACTGGGACAAACAAAGAATACTGCTGGAACCCATTAGCACAGACTATTTTACAACTTGTACTCCATGTATCAAAAAAAAAAATTATATATTCTTGACACAAGAAATAGCTGTTTCTTCTCATTTCTGCTACGAAATCATAATAAACTTAGCAAGATGGTAGAGTATGGCAGGGTGAGGAGCTACAGTTTAGTTCTTAATTCAGATTTTTTCTAATTTCTATTTATGTGCTTCTGGTACCGTATGAAATAGGAACACACACACACAGAGCAAGCCACCTCTATATAGCCATAAATACTCTCCTAACACAAATTCTAGACTGCCACCACCAAATCCAGCCTTTTGCTGAGTCAACAACCCTGGTAATGTCCCAGAACAGCACCGCAATTTAATTCTAGCTATTTTTTAAATCGTATTACCTCACAAATTTATATAACACCAATGAATTATAAACATCAAGGGAAAAATAAGACAGTAGGAAAAAAAAAACACCACAGCCAGCCGTGGACAGGAACAAGGGGAGCTTTGCTGACTGAGAAAGAGCAAAAGCAACAATGGACTTTTACAAAAGCAATATGGCAATGGCTGAATGCTGTTCTGGAGCACGGCCATTGCTTTAAGAAGAGAAAAACTTGGTAGAATATCTTCGATGGGTCAGCAAGCACATACAGAAGGACCTGATGCATGCCAACAGTCCTGTTGAATTCAATGGGGCTGTTCGAATGAGGTCACTTACCTCAGATGTGTTTGCAAACCAAAGCTCTTTGCATCTACTCTAGGTAACATTTTTTAAATTGTCTGGGTGATTTAGGGCCTCGCAACCTTTTGAAACGGACTGAGACACTGAAAACCTCAGCAAAAAACAACTGCTCTCCTTCTCAAAACATTCAGTGATCCCCTGAAGTCTTCAGTCCCAAAGCAGGAGCTTCTGCTCCTGATTCCAGCAGACAGAAAACGAAACACCTCAGGGAAACCAGTGCACCAAGAACTCAGTTTGGGGTGGCAAGAACTAGAAGACAGCATAGAGAAGGAAGCTTGGACACCTATCTCTGCTCAGACGGGTGATTTCTCTTCTCTCCTCTGCGCAGGGTCTGTAGCAGTACATGCTCTTCTGAAGGCTGGCATTTCATCCCGGTTTATCCACTGGCAAAAAGCTGGAGAGAAAAAGGCTCACAGTGAAATCTCAAGACCCAGCAAGTCAGAGCAAATTTTAACAGAAGAAAATGTGGGCTTGGGATCCCTTTTCTGCTTCTTCGAAAGCAAGGTCTTGCACATGGACCAGTCCTGTTCCTGGAGGGCTCTCCCAGTAAGGGTCTTTTGGGGTGAGGAGCATGGACACAACTACAAAAATCCCTGTCTTTCAACATCTTTGATGCAAGACTCCATGTGACCATCACACCTCCCAGAAAACAAGCCAGCACAGCAAGAATAAACCTGAGAAAACCGACTCAGGCCTTAGGGCCAAGCACCCTCAGCAGCAGCAGCTTCTCTGTGGCCACCTGGACGTTGCTTGCCCCAAACAAAGGTGGGTTTTGAGCAGCAGCTTTGTGGATGTGCACCAAGTGCTGGGCTTAGGCACCGGAAAAGAGGAAAAAAAAAAAAAAATGCCCCTTTTTGGAGATCAACACGAAATCCCTTGTGCTAACTATAGGAAGAAGAATCTGGATTTCTTGTGCTCTGATTCTTCCTTTGGGAAAAGGGGAAAGAATGGGAAGGGGGAAAGAATGGGAAGGGGGAAAGAAGGGGAAGGGGGAAAGCAGACCACAAACCAAACCCAACTGTTACCTGATACATTATATTTAAACCCCTTTTGCACGCAACAGATGTAAAATGAATAACATAACCCAAGTCTGAACTCAGACTCGTCGCCTTGCTGCGCGACACACACATTCGCTATCTTCCCTCTCTTAAGAGACTGAACGGATACCTTTTTTTTTTTCCTATGGTACTTTAACTCCGCTAATACAGTTGTTAAAGCACCGGGACCTTTCGGCACGTGTGAAGCGCTGAGACGGCGGATCGTTCTGCGTGCCTTAAAGAGAGGTTCGTGCCGCACTCCTCGGGAACTGAACAGAGCCAGGGGTGCAGGGGCGAGTAGCCCGCTGCGGGTCACCCGCTTCCAGCTCGTCCCCGCAGCCACTCGGGACCAGGACACGGCACCCCCGGCACCGAGCGGCCCGAGCCGGTTGAAAAGCGGCGCCGCTGGGCCGGGCCCGCCCACCCTTGTCTGCGGGAGGCGTGACGTCACGGGGCGGCGCCTCTCCCATTGGCTGGCCCCGCCGCTTGTTCCGGCTGTGGCCCCGCCCAGCCGCTGGGGAGGGTTAACCCGCTCCCCGCCGAGCCCCGCGCAGGGCCGGCACCTTTCAGTCCCATCAAGGAACTGACGTGCAGAGAGAAGGAGCTTTCCCCCAAAACGAGCCGGGTCAGGGCTCTCCCTGTTGTCCAAGGCTGAGGAGTCTCTACCAGAACTCCTTAATGAGAGCTAAAATGCCAGCAGATCCTACCCGAGATAGATAAAATCTCGTAATGTGCCCCTCAGGCCTCACATCTCTCACCCACCCCTCCCTTAAACTGCACTGGGGTTAATGGCTTTTCTTTATATCACCACCTTTTGCCTCTTCAGTACAACTGAAACAAAGCCAAAACAAAACTTTATGCAAATAGTGGTAGGGTGGATCAGTTAGCGGGATAAGACAACAGGAGCAGGAGCAAAAGCTGTCTGTAAACCTGTCTGTCCAGGGGCCTGGCAGCAGAGGCACTTTGCGGCCCGCTTGCCTGTTCCTAAAGCCAGCCTTGCGAGAAGCTCTCGACCCTCTTAGATGTTCCAAGCGTACGTTTGGATGCATCTCCCTGGGGTAGCTGCATCCCAGCTACGATCCGTCGACTGGTCCTGGTCCATATTCAGGACCATACTCAGAAACAGGGCACTGCTTCTTCCTGGTCCTTGTGTCCGTGGTTTTCTTCCCATGGCAACCAGGATCTGGAGGAAGACAGCAAGCTGACCTCTTCATTCCTGGCTCTTACTCTAACCATATTTGGACACCAGATTTGGTGGGGCAGAAGTACTGGGGGACACAGTGTGGCAAAAAAATGTGCCATGGAGGTTGGAGCCTCCCAGCTATGATTTATTGGACAGGTTTAGGAGGTCCTTGCCATTCTCAATATAAATCTGTATCACCAAAGGTATTGTCCCTGCTGGAAAGTCCACAGCACTTTTAATTTGTCTTGTCAAAATGCTTCTAAAACTAAACTCAAACTGAAAATTAAAAAAAAAAATCTTAAAAAAAGCAAGATTGAGGCAGCTATCCTCTTGCAAATCTTGTTTATGGGCAACCTTTGTGAGGTTACACAGTTTCTATTAATCTTTGTCTTTGATGGTAGTGTACCTGACTAAAGCCTGGAGAAGGAGAAAGAAAAAAAAAAAGAGTAAATACCTCCAATTTTTATCCCACTACTTAGATTAATTTTTCACAGCACTACTGCTTCATTTCAGCAGACTCAGTTCAGTTCTAAGCGTGGCTTTTTGTATCAAGGAGCTTTTTTTCCTTAGAATAGTTGACTATTAAATCCCTTTTTTATAACAATGTGGAGTCTTTTATTGGTTTGCAGAGCTGAGAGCTATCTCTCCATATAAAACCCACTCGCCTGTTTGTACATATAGGTGTGCATGTATGTACATAAATTAGAAAGCTGCAGCTCTGGATAACAGCTTTATGTAGACTTGGATTAGTAGATCTGTATCTTTAACATATAAATATCATGTGGGCATTGTCACACTAAATATTTAATACAGTCTGGAAACAGCTCGTTCTAAAATGAGTGGTATAGAAAGAGAAATACGTTAAGTTACAGCTTAAAAATAAAGTCATTGCTTCCTATCGTTAGACACGGTTGCTTTGTACCTCAAATGCAGGATGTCACACTTGTATTTTCAATACTGACTTTATTCTTGTCATAGGTCTACTAAGAAAATCAAGCTATAAATGCATGATAAATAACCAGAGGTTTTATCCACACCTGTATTCTTATGTCAGAGTTGAATGCAGGTTGCAAATATATTTCTCAATAATGCAATCCTCCCCACTGAAGAACATTATGAAAGGAAGCATTTTCTTTTCAGCCCTGAAGAACTCTGTGCGTCCTTAAACAAAAAGAAAAAAATAAACTAAACAAAATACATACCTAATTATTTAAAACAGGCAAACTATTCTGTGGCCAGGAAAAGAACTCATTTTCCCATGGCACAGCAGCACAAAAGTAATTTAATTAATTCATAATCAGTATAGCACTCCCGTCTAAAACAAGTTGGCAGATTTTTGTTTATCATTTCAACAAAGAGTGGATGCTGTTTTCATCAAAGGCTCCTCGACACATAGAACGCGCTGTCAGAGCAGATGCTGCTGCACCTTCGCATTGAATTTAAAGTTGGAAATAAGGGATGAACTTTGGTTACACATTCTTTTGTGTCAGAAATCACCCTTAAGCTCTTCCTCTGAGCCTCCCTCCCCTTTCCAGCCTTCCTGGTGAGGTGGTGGCACTCACTGTGGGCCTGGCCCAGTTAGCACTTGGTGCTCGATATGAATATGAGTAGCCACCACCCAGAGAGGCTCATTCCAGTATTAGGAACTGGTACCACAGGCAATTTAAAAGAGAGAATGACACAGAGACGTATCCTACAAACAGAAATGGAATAGTAAAAAATGTACAACGCTGTGTACTCATAGAATCACAGAATCGTTGGAGTTGGAAGAGACCTTTCAATCATGGAGTCCAACCCCAGCACTGCCAGGGCACCACTACCCCATGTCCCTAACACCACATCTACTATCCCTCACAGATATTAAGAAGCCTGACATAAATACTGTTAAAAGTTCATTCATCTGGGACTTTCTAAGCCAAATCACTGTTATTTTCCCTGTACTATCCATCCAAAGAACATCTAACATACAGTCAGACATTTCTCCACAGTGCCACCTAGATATTGTACTATATCGCCTCAAACCTTACTTTGGACAGTGGCAAATATCACAATCTGGCCTAATGGAGAGAGAAGAGACAGTGGGGATGTTCAGTGTGAATAAGCAGGGCCAAAGTTAATGAGGTGTCTTGTCTGATCTGCAGATCTCATAGAGATTTCTTCTTTTACTGCTTGCGAGTCAAAACTGGTTACACATTGCACTGTGATTTGATGAAGGCTCAGACCACGGCAAGGCTGGCAGTCAGGTAGCAGCCAGCTGGTACAAGCACCCTGTGTTTCCAGCGTGGAGCTGGGTCCGATGCAGGGATCTTGCCCAAAGTCACCGCTTTCCTCCTTTTATTCTCCCCAGTCCCCAAAACGTACAATTTAGGCAATATCTGTGGTTGCGTTTCTCTGTACGTCCATCTCTTGGAGCCGCTGCCTCGAGGAGTAGCTGATGTTGCTTCCTCTCCCTTTGCTCAGAATCCTTGGCAGTGCTGGATGATCTTAAAGGTCTCTCCCAACCTAAATGATTCCGTGATTCTCTCCAAAACTGCAGTTACTTAAAACTGTCTCTCACCTTCCTGCCTAGCTCCACATTCTGTTATTCCAACCTCTGCTGGGAGGCCAGGCTAGAGAGTTGGGGGGGTTCAGCCTGGAGAGAAGTCTCCGGGGAGACCTTCTGAGGGCCTTTCAGTGCTTCAAGAGGCCTGTCATAAAGATGGGGACAGACTTTTTAGCAGGGCCTGTTGAGATAGAACTTCAAGGGATAAAGGTTTTAAAGTAAAAGAGAGAGATTTAAAGGATATGAGGAACAAATTTTTGACACTGAGGGTGGTGAGAGCCTGTGCCAGGCTGCCCAGAGAGGTGGTGGCTGCCCCATCCCTGGCACCA
>WTSP01003643.1:66853-88747 GCA_025331215.1 Actenoides lindsayi
CCTGGAGGGGTTTCCAAGCCGTGGAGCTGTGGTGCTGAGGGACATGGGGTAGTGGTGCCCTGGCACTGCTGGGGGAATGGTTGCACGCGATGATCTTAAAGGTCTTTTCCAATAAAAATGATTCCATGATTCTATGATTCTAGATGCAGCAACATCACATCAGCCTCCCAAAATATCACCACCAGAAATCACCATCCCACTGAAAGGGCTATTTGTTGGGGGTAGAAGAGGAGGAGGGAAATGGGAGGAAGGTCAGCCGCTGCAAGCCCCATGGCTGTGTGACGTATGGTTGATGGCTGTAAAAACTACATGTATTATCTCCTCTTGTTTGACTTTTTTATCTCTATCTGATGATCTTTGGATTCACGTTTGTACTTAAAGAATTCCCCTTCAGAACAGAGTCCATATCAGTTCAATGGCAAATGGAGAGGCATTTACTCAAGCTTCTCTAGCATACAAGCAACCCTTCATGAAGAAAGCAGTATTTCTTCACATACAAAGGAAAATAAAAACAACAAATCCTTTTTGTTGTTTTTTTTTTAAGTCTCTTTTGAGGACACATACATGTCTGAGCCCAAATCCTAAATCTTCTAATCTCTTTGGAAGGGTTATATCAGAGCTTCTAATCTTATTTGCAGAATACTCCCACATCTATAGTTCACTTAAACACATTTAAATTCTAAACGGAAAAGTCAAGAAAAGGTGATTTTTATCAGCAAACTCTTTCTGTGATAGTACTTTACCACCTTTAAAGTATGACATACCCATCTCCGACACACTTCTGTAGACTCTGAAGACAAAATAACTCGGCTGGCTTGTTTTATTTTCCAGAAGCGACAAGGCAAAAACCTGACCCACACCACTATCAGTGGTAAAAACTCCCACGATTCTCCCTGTGTGAGATTTTTGTTTCTCAGAATGTCCTTTAAACCACCTCAGAATTTACTTAACGTCTCACCTCATTCTTCTAAGGTAAGAGCATATTAAATGAAATGCCATTAATGCTCCGTGCCTTTTTAATTTCATACTTAAGTTAACATAACATTGGCATTCGATTTTAGCCCTGAAGAAGTGACCTAAGACTGGTCGAAATCAAGGAAAATTCACACAGTGTTTTCCTCATCCAGCTGCCTACTATTTTTCGTCAGTAATTGTTTGTGTAACTGTGTTTCACATACAATCTGTCCTGGAATTATGTGATGCAGAGAGCACTGAACAAAACCAGCCACAGAAAAGTTGGGTTTTTTTTCTTTTTTGTCTCCTTCTCAGACAGCAGGGGAAAAAAAAAAAAAAACCAAATAATGGATGTAGAACCAGATTAGCCCCTTCGTTCAGCTAACAATTATTTCTTATTAAATTCCAAAAAGTTTAATGTCTGCCTAATCTTGAGTGATAGCCCTAATCAAACTTTTTGTTGTCTCTTTCTCCCAGCATCTGAAGAGTGCTTAAAAGTAAACAGAAATGATGGAAAGGGAATCCCTATAGCAGAAATTAAGAAATAAAATACAGGGATTAACCTCCAGCCTTATGTGCCTTTATCTCTTCTCTGCCTTGCAACCAAAGGGAGACTGTTTAACCATTAAAAAAGATTAAAGGTATTAATTAGACTAAGAGATAGAAACCTATCACCCTTCTGTCAGAGCAGGCCAGAAATAAACCTTCTTCCAGATAAAACAAAAAAAATAAAAATCTGTATTTTTTAGAGTTTGGTCCGAACAAAAGTGCCGTTGATCAGCTTTCTATGTTCCTATTGTTGTCTAAAAGATTAAACAAATGAGGCTGAAATTGAATAAACATTTCTGAATTTGTGTACGAGGGGCAGAGCCGCTACTTCCTCCTCCTATCAAAGTAGCAGCACTACACACAAACAAACATCATTCTGCTGGGATTTCATAAATCTGTGTAAATAAAACAATGGCAGAAGATTAACAGGCAGCCCCCAGCCATGGAACTCTGAATTGCTTTTTGATTTTTCTTTTTTCTTTTTTTTTTCCTTTTTTCCCTCTCCAAAATGAAGAAACTACAGAGTACATTTAAATTATGTAGAAAGTATTTTAAATGCCTTTTGCGGCGGAAAAGCAGATATTATACCAAACTGCAGCTCTCTGCCATGTCTGAGGACAGATTAGACATCTTTTAGAGTCACTTGTCAGTAGATTACAAAATATTATTCAAGACAGAAGACAACTGGCAGAAGCGAGTACACTTTTCTCCAAGAATAACCCATTTTTGTATTTTTCGAAGGTGCCTATGATTCTTGTTTTTAAAATCTCATGGGTTAAATAAATAAATAAATAAAATGCAGCTTTCAATCAGACGTCCTTATAACACAAATAGATGCTAATAAAATACATTCATCTCATCATGTGTTAAAGGTGACCCTGTTAGAAAAATAGATTATGATGTGGTTGGAAAATTAGAATGGGCTATATTAAATAGCTCTATTTGAAATATGTTAAAGTCAGCTACTAAACAGCAAATTGAAAACAAAATTCTATTAAAGGTCACAATCAAAGAAATGCTTTGGACTCACAGTATTAGTTAGTAAAAGATAAATCACTATTTTGCCAAAAAGTGGTTTTTTTATATATATATATGCACAAACATATAAACAAATACTGAACATAAACACACCACTCAGAAACAAAATATTTCTACATAACTAACATTTTTTTTTTTTTTTCTGACTTAACTGGGTCTGTACCCAGAGTAATTGCCTTGGGAGAGAGCACACTGGAGTCACAGTGCTCTAAGTAGCGAGACTTTGGCTCCCAGCATTTAATACTTAATACTTATTTACTTATTTAATAGCTAATCAAGTGACAATTTCAGAGAAATTAAAGGAGAAAGAAGCAGGTCACTAGAAGGGCTGATTCCAATGCTCTTTATCTCCCGAATGTACATGAAATATCAATAGCAGAATGGGAATGATCTTTTCCTAAAGGTTTCAGTTTCCAAATGCTGAAATCACTTTGGGATAAATTTGAAAACATTTGGAGAAAAAAAAAAAACCAAAAGAAGTCATCCACTTGTGTGGATTTCACTGGGACAATACTTTGTAAGATAAGGATTTGGCTGCTGAGATATGAAACTGAAAAATCAGCATCGAATTTCTGCAAAGGTCTTGCTGTAAACTTTAAGTAGAATTTTATTGAGTCAGAGAGTACAACAGTGTGTTCGAAATTGGAATCATAGAATGGGAGGGGTTGGGAGGGACCGCTGGAATGAAGGTGTCCAAAGCCCGACATGGTAAAGAGGAGCACACATTTATGTTTTATCTTATGAGGTGATCCTGAAGTGAATCAGAGGCGACAAGCAACTGAACTACTGCTGCTGCTAAGCAGAGCTGCAAAAGAAAAATAAATATTTAGAAAACTAAACCAAAACAAGCCTGTTGGTTTCAGGAGTATTAGTCAAACAAACAGTTCTGAAGATGGATACATTTCACATGAGACCTCCCAGGCCACGTTATGGTTCTTTCACAAGTTTTTTTTGCTTGCACAGGATGTTTTTGCACAGCTGCTTTTGGGTCTCTCACAAGACATTCAGGGTGTTGAAGCCTCTGAGCAAGAGCAGAGCACCTGGAGTGATTTCATCTGTGCTGTTTGTCACTGAAGAACACAAAGCCTCAGAATTTTTATCAATGTTCCCAACATTCCCTATAAAAAAACCTCCAATAAAACAACATTTTATGAAAATTTCAAGTCTTTCCATCCAAAGCCAGAATACTTTCTTCACCTCACACTCACACATTTGCCTGGACAGTCCCAGCACCTCCATCTCTTCTACTGGTGCAGATGAAGGAACTTAGTCTGATGCTTTGCTCTGAAGTCACCAGTCCCACTCTCCGTTCCAGAGCCCTTATCCATAATGGTTCCATCCCAGTCCCAGCTTCCTTCTCCAGGCTGTCCGTGCTCAACAAGAGCTCCTTGAGACCTCATGGGAACAAACCCATTGAGCTCCCAGTCCAGCCCACTATGGCCACAGCTGGAAGCAAAGGCTTGGGCTCCTCAGTAGTCATGTTGCTGGTAAGATGTGAGATTTCTCTGCTTGATTCTGTGTGAGCAAAATGCAGCTTTCCAAAGGCCCAGGAAGGGGCCAAACACAAGGCTGGCAAGAGGCACAGGCACAAAACAGAGCAGAGACAGCTCCTCTCTGCTAAATGCCTTGCTCCAAAGCAGAGGGATGCTTGTGCTCTTCAAAGAGAAAAGGACCAGAAATTTCCTTTGTTTGCCTGTAGAGGGTTAAAAGGGTATTTCTGCTGCTTTTCAAGCCTGCTTACTGAAAATAACCAGAACTTTTTTGAAAGGAATTTTGAAGAGAAAGAGAGAATAAAAGGAAAGAAATCTACTGAAGCAAATACCCATTAGGGAAAATTTCAACCCACGTACTTAAGATCTAGCAAAACTTCAGCAAACTGAATCACTTTTCATAACAAAGTATATCTGATATAAAAGATCAAACAATCATATGCATACCAAGACCAGTTAAGTACTCCAGCACCTGTGATGAACAGCACTCAAAGGCAAGGGGATACCTCTAGCACTGCTTTGGCTTTGGCTTTCCCTCTAATACTTGGAGGCCAGGCCAGGGCCTCCAGTGACCCCAGACAAGGCTACAGCTGTTGAAGAGAAGCCTCAGCCAACCTATGGGAACATAACAAAGTTCAACAAGGGCAACCTGCACCTAGGGAGGAAGAATCACCAGTACAAGTCAGGGGCTTAGCTGCTGGAAAGCAGCTCTGTGAGAGTCCTGGTAGACAAGACCACCATGAGCCAACAACATGCCCTCATGTCCAAGAAGGCAAATGGTCTCCTGGATTGATTTAGAAGAACAGTGTGGCCAGCAGGTTGAGGGAGGTTATCCTTCCCCTCTGCTTTGCCCTGGTGATGCCACATCTGGAGTATTGTGTTCAGTTCTCCAGGGGATGAATCCCACCCTCCGAGTCAAACCTGAGAGGGTGGCCGATTGAAGATGGACAGGTAGGGATTGGTCCTAGCTGTGTTTGATATACGGATGATGGTAACTGCAGACACATAAAAGACACACTTGGATATGGAGATGGACCTTGTGCCCAGGTCTGGGCTTCCCAGTTCAAGAGAGAAAGGGAACTACTGGAGAGAGTCCAGTGGAGGCCATGAAGATGCTGAGGGGACTGAAGCATCTCTCTGATGGGAAAAGG
The DNA here is from genome assembly GCA_025331215.1 of Actenoides lindsayi. Lineage (NCBI taxonomy): Eukaryota > Metazoa > Chordata > Aves > Coraciiformes > Alcedinidae > Actenoides > Actenoides lindsayi. Next base: position 72,036 of record WTSP01003643.1, read on the forward strand.
CTGAGAGCCCTGGAATGCTGGTTCTGGCAGTGACACTGCCTCTGTAATAATGTATTTCAAATTATTTAGCTAAGTGCTTCAGAGACCACAAGAAAATACCATTTTTGAAGTGCTGGTTCAGCTCAGCATTTTTGGTGAATGCAGCTTCCAAAGCCTCTTAGATGACTCTTCTGTCCAGGCTGAGACCATCAAAGAATTAGACACCTAGAAAGTCTGACCCTTCCTCACATGCACCAGTATAACGATGTCGATTCCAACACTGTTACTCCTGTGTTCTAAGAGCATAAGGGAGAGAAGGATCAGGCTCAGCACGTGCAATATCCCACCAGCTCCCTTCATATTCCTCTTCCCTAGCTTGCTGCGTGGTCCTCAGAGGGCTGGTGACTCCTGAATTGAAGCGATGATACAATTGTGCTGCCGCATTTGCATGTTCTTGTGCCTTCAAAATGTCAATGAACACGGTGCCCGCCCACAAGAAAGGAAGGCAGAGCATTTTTCAGGTGTGAAAAGCAGAATGGATCTGTTCTAACTGCAATCAAATAGTCACATAGCTTAATCACATCACTATTGTCCTACAGGATAAGTTTATCTGCAGCATATGAACTACAGAATGTGAACATGCAAGAAACTACCTAAATCATGACTCTGCTCCTCCAGAGCTTCCTTCTTGCTCTGATCCCTCGCTTTATACCGTGGGCAAATGCCCAGCTGACCAGCCCTTCAGACAACTGACCTGGCTGTAGGAGAACCACAAGCTCTCATTTCACTCTACCTCCCTTAGATCTATTGGGCAGGACTCCAGCTGGTCTAAACCAGCTTCCAATTGTCTCTTTTCCTGCCAGAGATGCTTCTAATGGTGTCTCAAACTCACCCTTCTGCTGACACATGCAGACCCAGGAGCAAAGCAAACCCTGCACTGTGACCATTCCCAACCTAGACCCTGCACTGTGACCATTCCCAACCTACCAAAAAAAGCAAACTAGGCAGAAATAGTATCTGCTCAGCTCTGGAAGTGCTGTGCCTTCCTGTGAGCTCCTCCAGCTGCAGACAATTGGTACCAATGGGATTTAATTGTGTTTAAAAAGAGAGCAGCTATCTATGATCAGCAGGTACAGGAGAGAGATTTAAATTCAGATTTATACCAATACACCTTTGTGAAAGTGCAGGTCAGCCTACCTGTGTGTGAGGCACTCAGTCTTGGGAACAGAGCTTATTCTTAAACCTAATTCTAGGTCAATGAACCTTACTTCATGCAACCAATATCATTTTAACAATAACCTGGATTTATTGCCCTAGAAATATAATTTTAATAAACATCAGTGATGAATGTGATATTGCATTCAGAACCATGAGCTGATCACATTTAGTTAGCAGAGAATATTTCACTGTGTTATAGAGGACAAAATGTGCTATTTATTCATTTAAAGTCTCTCTTTTTTTTTTTTTTTTTGTCTTCTCCTCCCAAGATATTGGAGCATCTGAATGTAGATGTTGGCACAGCCTGTCACGTGCAAAATCTTGGCAGTTGCCTATGCTGTACAATAGAGATATGTAACTCAATATAAACAACACTATTGCAACATTTCAAAATGCTTACGTATTTTTTTTACTAGCTTGTCCCTCTCTGTTTACACACATTCTTGTACAGTCTGTCATCAATAGAAATATGCCAGGTTTCAGGACAGGGTTTATACTAGTCCTCGATCTACCTTATGAAATGAAAAGCAGCGAGAAACAGGCTGGCCCAGATGTACAAAAGGCATTTATAGGTTCCACCTTAAGATCTGATTTGGTGCAGCTCCATAAAAACCAAAAGCACATCCCAGGCCAATAGGCCATCTCATTTTCAATTATCACAAAGCCAGATTAAGTGCCCTGTCAGCTTTTTCAGCCCCACCGTTCCAACAAAGCCTCTTCCTATCAAGGTAAACTGCTGCAGTTGCCACCCTAACCCAGAGGCCACTTATTGTTATGCTCTTTAATTTAAAAAATAAATAGAAGTTCCTCATGCAAACATTTGCCAAATGGGATAAGACTGCCTTCAAAAATGGCTTTCTATAGGGAGGCTGCTGAAGTTACTGAAATATGGTTGGGGCTGTTCCTTCACCTGCTTACCCTTAAGAGAGTCCGATTTGCATCCTAGAGGCGCGGGGAGAAGAGATTATTATTCTCATCTAATAAAATGTTCCATTATTTTTTGTTTTCAATTGCCAAATATTACTCCCTTCCTTTGTTTTCAAAAATGAAATGAAATTAACGGTATCTGTGAGGGTTGGTTTGGGTTTTTTTTTTTCCCCCAGATTACTGTGTCCAGGTGATAAGGCAGAATTTTTATTACTGTTTCTGCCATTGGCTTCTTAAATGTCTTATGACAAGTGATTTAACCTCCCTGAGATACCGTCCCCGTATCTGTACAATGGGAATGCTGCTCCTGAACTGCTTTCTTACATTCTTTGATGAAAACACTATGTAAGAAGTAAGTATTAACAGGATTAACAGCCTTTAAGGGACAGAACTGACTAGTCTGATCCCCTCTATATTGTCGGCCATGGTATATCCTGCCAGTTTTATTTGAGCTGAGCCCAAGACTCGGTGTTAGACAGCTCAGGTGACTTCGAAGGACGCAGAAGCTAACACGTCCTTGTAAGTTTGTTCCAGAGCTTATTAACACCCTGCTTCCACCCCGTTATTAATCTGTATCTCATACTAATCTGAATTCATGCTAAACCCAAGCCAAATCATTAGTTCTCACCTCTCCTTTTTTTTCCCTGCCAGATTAAAGGCCTCTTTTGTACCTGGTATTTTCTCCTTGCCAACCTTCTTACACAGTGTAATCAAGTCATTTCTCAGTCTTTTTTAGGTATTATTGTTATTATTACCACTGCAAATGGAGTCAGACTGAAAATCTCAGCCTGAACACTGAAATCCTGTGCTTAAATGCGAAATGAGAATAGCAGAGGGTATCAGCGGCGCTGGCTCTCCTGCAGTGCCTTGCCAACGTTCTTTAATCTTGATCAGGAAAGATCAGGAAAGACCACCTGCAAGGCTAAGCTGATAGTCTCATTCTTCCTGTCCATTCATTCCTGGGTCGCTGAGCTCAGTCTGCCAACATGGGTATCAATTAGTGCAAAAAACATCATCAGAATTTCAATTAAGCTGTGCTAGTGTCCCTGCATTTAAAGCCCTGTTGTCAAAATTGTGCAAATTGAGGCAAAAAAAGCTATGGGCTGTAATTAAGTCTGTCCTTTTTTAGCCTGAGATCAAGTATCTTTTTAAAAAAAAAAAAAAAAAGGAAAGAAGAAAAAATTAGATGACTTTCAAAACATCAGGGAAAAACCACGGGACAGTCAAAGATGTTGTTATTGCTCTGACTCAAACACATCTTTTATTTTTAAATGACATTTTACAGGCCATTAGTTCATAATGTGAACTACTGCCTTTGGACATTAAGAGCAATAAAAAAAAAAAGTCCTTCTGCAGAGAAACTCATGTTCAGGTTACTTTTCTTCTTTAAAAGCTTTTTAATTTGTGGACTTTGTGTGAAATTGTCACAGAGATACCCTTGCAGTGGTTTGCTCTGGCTTGGAAGGAGAAAAATCTTTAGGTGAGGCATGTACATAGATAGAAACACTGCAAGGTACATAAAATTACATGGAAATATGGGAGGGGGAAGAAGTAAATATGGGAAAATCTAAACATATTCCTGTCTAGCTGAACCCGAAAGTGATTTCTGAGTCTAGAAAAGAGGTGGGCGTCCACCTATCTATAGCTTCAGAACATGCTGAGTTCTGCCAGTTCCTCAAGTTATAGAAGGTTAGACCCACCACACAGTCCCTTGCATGGGTGTTTATATTCACACAACCAAACAGCTTCTGCAAATGTGCAGATTTGCAGTTTTCACAAAGACTGGCTGTGATTCCATTCAGGCCAGAACTGACACCAAAAATTGCTGTTCTGGGGGAATTCAACTTCCAAATCTCACATGAGGTATACTGGTGGTAAGTGGCTTTAGCAGCTGACTCCTTGTGCTCCATGTGGCCACCTCACAGGAAGTCCAAACTCTGATATTTAGTTTTGTTCTTACTGACATATCCACCCAAGGACAAGAGAAACAAATACTGTTCCTCTAAACAGCTTAAGGTACAGGTTTTTTAAGGTTAGTAGATTAGTTTTTAAACACAGAAGTTGGGTTGTGGGACAACTTTGGTCTCTTTAGCCTAGATCTTAACAGCCTGGGCTGGCTTCTTCCCTTTGCTAAAACTCTGTGTCTGTATTTTAGAACACAAATGTGGAAATTTTGCTTTAAAATTGGGCATAATTTTTGACAACTTTGCTTTTGCTAGTTTGCCAGAACATTGGACTACTGTTGTCACATTATCACAGCTTCTCAGCTACTTGTCAGAAAACATCACATCCTGGAAAATAATGAGATTCTAAATAAAGATGAAAGGAAATTTTCTTCTAAAAAGCCTTTCAGTGGATGCATTCTTGACTTTGGAAAAAATTGTGTTTCAGTGGCTCTCCGTGGTATCCCACAAAGGTATGATGTCACAAATGCCAAATCTGAAGGTTTTCATCACACTGCTCCTGCCAGACTTGGGGAAATTTTTGGAGGCCACTTTTTGGGAGGACTCAAGTTTCGCCTGCTGGTATATCAAGTTTTCAGACAGTTTCTTGCTCAAGCTCTGTGTTTGCTGCACAGAAAAGTTAGAGGAACCTCAGACCTTACTAAGAAAAATGACAGATTTTTACAATCAATTAGCAAATCCAGCTCCCTGGCTACAGAGCCATATGTATATAGATTCTGTAGAACCGTATGTATATAGAATCTGTATGTCCTTAAATATATCCTTAAATATGTCCTTAAATATATCCTTAAATATGCACTTGTCCAAATTATTGGGAATAAAAATACATGAGAAAAATAAAAGTCAAGACTGAAAAACATGTTCACATAGTAAATAAAGTTTGTAGGATGTAGTTTAATGACACAGAAGCTAAGCTTTGTATCCCAGCAAACTCAAAATGTATAGTATAAAATAAGGCTCAGCCTTTCGAAGCAACTAAAATCTTAGCAAGGGCTGATAGCTCCACCAGTTATGAACAAACATTTCAATTTCAAGAACCTGAAGGAAATGTTAAGTCTATATTCTACTAGCATGTTCCATAAGGATCTCCCCCATGAGAGCTCTCTGGTTTTATCAATACTTCTTGCTGGCTTGCTAGAAAGGCAATCTTACATACTTTTAAGTCAGTATTGGAAAGGACACTGAAGCATTTTTGAACAAAACATGAAAAGCCAGCCACTAAACCCAAGCATATATTATTTAGTAGAACACCTAAGACCAAACTGTCCACCTTTTAGGACTCCTGAGTACATTTCATGTTTTCTAATGAACTACATAAGGGCCAAAGAGAGCTGTCAGCTATGAACTGCTGTTCAGGAAGGCTGATAATTACATTTACTGTCTCTTAAAGGGGACAGAGCACTGTCCAAGCACCCGGACACAGAAGGTGAGAACCACCAATATGAACCATGAATGCAGGAGATGAGAAATTTGAACTCTGAGGCTACATAAAGACGCTTTTGCATGACCTCTGTGCATTTATGGTGCTACTGTGTACTCTGTCATTAAGTGGAGCGAATAAAGAGAATATCCACAAAACTGTCCCTTGCCAACCTTCCAGATTTCCACACAGAAATCTGACCAGGCATTGAAGAAGCTTTAACCTCTGCCAAGTCCTCTTGAAAGCTGTAGGATCCTCAGCCAACAGTTTACAAAAGACAGAGATTAAGGGGGGCTGCAGAGAGGGGATTGATTTCTGAATAGCACAGAAGCTTTCAGAAAGATACCAAAGCATGTCTTCGCTCTTGCACATCTCTCAAATGCAACCCTTTCTTATCATAAAACCATCTCACCCCTGTCAAGCGCATACAACAGCCTGTCATCAAGTGGAACCTCCCTAATCCACATCTTGGCCTCATTCCTCAGCTTCTCCATAGCCAAATTTGACTGCACTGTGGCCAGACACAAAGTGGCCAAGGCAGAGGGCTTGAAAGCCAACAGCAGAACCAAGAGGAGTGCCGGGGATGCCTCTGGTGCCACGCTCAGCAAAACAGAAGGATGAATTTCTGTCCACCTCCAACGCCCCAGACCACGGAACAGGGGTGACATAGCGAGTGCAAATGACACTCAGCTCTGGAAGAAATAACTTCTGCCTTTGAACAACTTCAGATCCGTAACCAAAAGGCAGCTAGCACAAATCTTTCACCATAATCTGAGATCAAACTACAAGACTCTTAATAGCATGGGGGATCAGATGCGTTTGAGAAATCCCCGATCAAGCTTCAGTTCAATAACCTGCTGGATGGATTTCAGAGATGTGGCTGTATGGAGGCCCTTTCTTCCTCTTTGACAGGTGTGGTGCTGCTAATATTCTGCATGCTAATAGCTGACAGCCAGCTTCATACTGCTTAATGAAAGAGGCAGGACCCAGACTCCTAGGACCCAGCGCCCACCAGGCTATGCCACATAATCTGTAGCTGACAGGAAGAATCTGGCAGCTCTGTTCCATCACTGATCATTTTCTCTTTAATCCAATTTGAAAGATAGAGTTTATTTAGTGAGAACTTTGTCTTTTTGTACAACAGGAGTAAAATCTCAGTCTTTACCATGGGGAAAGAGTATAGGCACATGGAATAAGTTTGGAGGGGCATTGTCTGGAGTATTACAATCATCCTTGGAACCATTCCAGGTGAGGTTCCTGGGGCTCTGAGAAACCTGTTGAAGTTTAAGATGTCCCTGCTCGATGCTGGAGGGTTGAACTAAATGAGCTTTAAAGGCCCTTTCCCAGCCAAACCAGTCTATCCTATGATTCTATACAATCTAGGCACACGTGACGCATATGTACATATGCGTATAAAGGAATTTCCTTCTGCTGTGATTACTGATGGATAAAGCTTAATGTAAAGCCTGTAACTGGGGCTCTCACCTGGCATGAAACACCTCCAGGAGATGCATCTTGCCTGACCTAGTTGTCCCAGTTCCAGTAACAGCCAGTGAGGAAGGGTGGCCAATTCTCAAGGGTAACTCATCACAGTCTAAGTCAGCTGTCCAGTGCAGGTGGGTTGAGTTATCTCTGGCAGGATCCTTTGTCTGGCACTGACTGCCCAAATAACCAACATTTAATGTCTAGAAAATTAAAAAGTCATACAGTCTATCATATCCTAAATGGTAACAATGACACATGCTACATTCATCACTCAGGTCCTCTGCAGATGAATTTTTCTCCCATGATATCCCACAGATATATAGAGAAAGAGTTGAGATGTACTGACCTGCTACCATGACATTGAATTCAGAGGTTCTTCCCACCAAACTTAGGAGCTCAGAGGCACTGGATGCCACTAGCAAGGTCTGTCTGTGACAACTGTTGATAGATTTTCAGGCAGACATCAAAGAACTAAGAGGTTGCTATAAAAATCAATAGAATTATATTTTTAACTTTTTTATGTCTCATGACTCACTTTTCTATCTTAAGCCTTCTGGGATCCCATTTTCCAGCTTCTTCTATACAACCATGAAGGCAGAATTATTTTTTTCCTACTTAAAAGCTGAGATTTGGAGGATTTCACATTGCTGCAATAGCAGAAAGTTTAAAAAGCGTACATATACAGCTTCTCTGAGAATGCCATGAATTGGTCAGTCTAATTTAATTCCTCACTCTAAACAAATAACAGTTATCATTCTCAATTTTTTTTACATGAGCTCTATTGTGAACTTGCCTTTATTTATAGCATCCTTATGAAGTCTTGATAAACAAGTCTTCCCTTACTGACTTCCCCACCTAATGCACGTGTCACTCTCATGACTGTTTTACCTTGACTAAAACATCAGTAGCCACAGTATAAATTACCTGGTAACCAGTTAGAAGAAAAAAGAGTTTGGTCCCTGAAAACCTTCAGTGATATCTTTCAAAACCATCTGTTTCCTTTTGAACAAGAAGATCCCTGTTCTTCTTCACAGCACTGATGCCACTTGGATCTGACACATTCTGGATTATGTGGAAAATAGTGATACTGACTTCAGTGCTTCATATGAATCATTAATATTTGCACATTTGTCTTCATATATTTGCAGTCAGTCCATGTGTCTTAGACATGTGAACTCCAAACATCGTGGTACGTTCAACATTTCCTATAAAAATAGGTGACCTGGAGAAATTAAATACTCAAAGCTGGAATCTTATAAGCTCCATCATTACAGCTTGGAAATCTATGTGGTCTGTTTACAAGAATTCCTTCTGCAGAGCCCTAAAGTCTTCTCCCCTCGCTGAGTCTGAGAGACTGGACTCATAAAACAGCAGCAATAATAACTTTGATAAAATGTCTGGATGATTTTATAAAGAGGAAAAAAAATGAGAAAGCCTCATTACCAAAGTTAACAACTCCAGCAATACCTTGAGAAGGCAGAAGGTTCTCAAAATCTCAACGTTTGGTCATATGAGATATTACAGAGAACGGGGGTAGATGATAAATTTAAACACAGCATCAAAATAATAACAAAGGAAAATCATGTAAACATGAGAGAAGCTTTTGTTTGTAAAACAAATAAATAAATAAGTACGCTGCCTGCATAAAAATCAGTGTGTGGATAGATCAGAAAACCTTTCCAAAAGTTGGGGATTTTTACAATTATGAATGATTGCTGAAGGGAATTTTTATATGTCAGTTTTATACTTCCTCATGTTAAATGAAGTGAAACCACCGAGACCTCAGGCAGCTAACTGCATCACCAGGCAAGGATGGAGTTAGTAATTTCCTTTTTTATCTGGACAGTAAAAAATATTGCTGTGCCACCATAACTTATAGCTTGTGACAAGGCAAAACTTTATGACTTCTGGATTTCTAAGTGGGTCGTAGGAGAAAAGAAAAAAGTCCAATTTATCAGAATCTTGTTTTTTGTTTTTTTTTTTTAGCTTAATGACTTGAAGACAAAGATTAAATTAATGGATTAATGCAGATTTTCCCGTCTTCCTGTCATTCTCTGCATTTATTTCAGAGTCCCGTGGAAGGCAATCTGAACTAGGTACTGCCCAAAAAGGAGAGTTCAGCTGGGGTAACTCTGTTTCAAATCAAATTTGATAATGAATGACTAGGACAATTTTTTTTTTTTTTTTTTCCCCCTAAGCCTACGCTACAGAAAAAAAGCCCATGTAACCCTCTTCATCCTGACTTCACTAAGGACTGGAGGTCTGATGAATAGGAGCAATCATCCAAAAGCACCACTGTCAGTCTAACTTTGCAATTGTGGTTGAAGATCTTCCCTGTAGGCTACAACAATACTGAGACCAAGAATTCGTGTGAGGTTCTTTTTTTATTTTTGCATAGAATGCTATCACTATGGTATCTCTGCACTGCAAGTATAATTTCCTCCCAGAGACAAGGGTCTCTCCAGACAAAATTTGCCCCTGTGGAGCTGAAGGAAGCTGTAATAATTTCTTGGCTAAATAACCACAGATAATGGTCTACTACTCTGAAAGGAGTACTTTCTCTTTGGCATTGTCCACTATCTGTAAATCTCAGATGTTTATTCATTAGGGCAGTGATTAGAAACCCAGTCTTCCAGGCAACAGCCGTGGTCATTAAGCTATTGAGTCTGAATATTTACTATGAATATTTTAAGTATTTCATATTAAGTAGATTAGCTTCACCGAGAGGGGATGAGGGATTCATCTTAGTGCATGCTATTGTGTGATAGCTGGTGAATTCTTGGTCTGGTAGAAGATTTTCTGTTGGGAGGGTAAGATATGGCTTGAAAAGTGTGTTCCAAAGCAAGTGGGAGAAGAAAATGAGCCTGTGTATTATGCATGAGTGCTCCATGCACTGGGCTGTTAGGCATTTGAGATGGGTCATTGGGTTTTGTTTGTGACCCAAGCTGGTAAAGACATCCTGAAATATTTTATTATATCAGGACTTGCCAAGAAGATTAAAAAAACACAGCCATGCATTGTGAATCTTGCTACAGTTTAGGCACCGAGCAGTTCAGAGTTTTCAGGTGCTCTGCCTGAAATGGATCATGCCAAGCAGCAGAAATGAAGGCCACTAGGAATTCTCTGGCTGCAGTCTCATGCCAAGGCTGCTGGAGTAACAAGAGGGCAAGGCAATAACTGAGCATCCATTTGGAATTAGGTGCTTCCACATGTATTAAATCGGGAACTTCTGTAAATGAATTCTGAATATTCTGTGAATGATTGTTTTGACTTGGTGATCTTAAAGGACTCTTCCAACCAAATGTTTCTATGATTTTTCCATGGTCAAATCATCATGTGTCTGATCCAAACGATGGGTCACACAGGAAAGACCAAAAGACTCAGACACCCTGGAGTCAAATATTTGCTCTTGAGTTAATGAGCTCAAAAGGAACAAAAGGACCCTTGGACAGTAGTCAAGGTCATGTTGTACAGCAATGACACACAGCTTTTCTGGCTGAATGGGCCACTTCTTTCTCTGCAAATATCAGGAGGCACAGTGTAGGTAGACTTAATCATAAGCACAGTAAGCCCAGTGCATTCTGGAACTTTTGTGTGGACCTCCTGTGCACCATACCCTGCATATTTGAGGGTTGACTCAAGCACAGGTACAGTCAGGGGTGAGTCCCCACTACTAGATTAATATGTGGAGCCTGTGGCCCATTTTCTTGGAGCCCTACTGCTATCATGTGGCCAGAAAAGAAGGCAGCTGGGATCATGCAGCTGCCACTGACACTAGAATAATTAATTTAGCCTGAAGCAAGCTCCTGTGTGTCTCCAAGGTGCCCTGGGAAGGAGAGCAACCAGGATTAGCTGACAGACTATCAGTTGAACACTTGAGAGATGAGATATCAAATTGATTTAATTCATATGTTGGATTGTTTTTTACAAAGTCCTTGAAAAAAATGAGTGATTTGGGTCAATGCATGTAAGAGCTTCAAAGGAATCAGGATATTTTTGTCTTAGTTACTAACAGGCATCCCACGGCTACAAACATATGAGACTTTACAGGTGATGTCTACCCTGGTAAATAAAACAGACTAGGGAACCCTAAAGGCAAATGTCGTAATGGCTCATGGCCATCTGGCTAAACTCTCTTTCTTCCTCCCCAAAACCATGTGGTCTCATCCAACCTACCTACTGAGAGCAGCCCTTAACTTGTGTTATTCTCCAAAACACACCAGGGCTTTGTCTCAGAAAATGCTATTTGGCACGAGCCTGAATCGTGCCAAAGACAAGTGCTAATAACCCAACACTACAGACACTCGTGGTCTGGCACTGAAGCCCCCACCCTGGTTCTGCTCCATCTACTGGGGCAGGCATAGCCATCAAATCCTCTCAGCCTCAGCACAAGGTCCACAAAAGCACAGTTACATCCAGTTTAGGGCTTGGAGCCTGCACGGAAGGGTGAAATGACCTCACCTTTGAGTTAAAAATCAAGGTTTTCTATGTCTTAAGTCAGCAGAGATTGTTACATGGGTTGTTAGAGCTACTCTCAGACTGGCTTCCTTTCTTCCATCACCTCCAGAGCAGCACAGTGGAAGCAGAGAGTAACAACAAGGAAAAAGTGAGCTTGGCAGGCACCAGAGTGAATCCTCTAGTTAAGGTCTTACAACGTTTGTGTTGACCCCAGGCCATAAAAGACTGAAGCCTCCTGAAAGCTTCACTCCAGAACTTAAGCCTAGGCTGAACAGCTTCTGCTTTTAGCTCCTGAGCTGTCCCGTTGGTGTCAGACAAACGTGTGGCTGTCACATAAAGGAGCAGCTGCACGGAGGTCACGAGCACAGGACGGTGCAGAGTCCCCTCTGCATTAATATTCAAGGTTGTCAAGTCTCATGCTTTAAGCATCTAATTTTGAGAGTACACCCACCCACCCCCTTTAAAAATGAACATATTCGTAGTTAAAATAGAGAAATTAAGATATTTAATACTTCCAGAAAAGCTGCAGGCCTTCAATTTGAGCAAAGCAACATTTTGGATATTGATTCCATCTAGCAAACTGTCATCCCAGCAAGTCATACTGGGATCAGCAAGGGAGGAATGAGAGAGTTCCCGATTCTTTGGGATGCTTCATTTCTGTGTTTATACACCTCCCAGCACATTAGTGAATCACTAGTGCTGCCACACCACAAATAATAAATAACGTTAACGGCAGAACTCATCTATTTGTATTCCCTCGTGTGCTTATCAGAAACCCATTTAAGGATGTTTTCAACTCCGAGTGCATTAGAAATTTTTTCAAACAAACAACAGAAAAAAATCTTCTTAAAAGAATGTGACAGTTTTAAACACTGAAAATTTAGCGGGATAAACACAGAATAAACACAGACTCCAGCACAGCGACTCAATAAGGTACATTCAAAGAGCAGCACAATGACATCTTTTCAAGTCGCTCAGACTTTGGAGGACAGAATGTTAGCTTTTGTCCAGAAGTCTTGCTTGTGTTACTGCATGTCATAATTATTTGCGTTAGGGCAGTATCAAGAGGGAGAAGACGGTATTTGTAATGCCTTTGTGGGGCTGAGCATTCTTGTGAACTCAGTCCTAATTTGCATTTCTAACATAGGTGGTCAGAAGTTATCTAGGGCAGAGCAGCGCGTTTGAGCAGTTTCAGCAGCTTGAAGAAAACCAGCTTTGCCTTACTGATGGAAAACACAGAAAGTGTCGAAACTGAACTGAGGGAAAAACTTTCAGAGGGATCAAACTGATTGAGCAGGTCGGTGAAATTAAATTGCCAAAGTTTTGCCAAGGCCATCCCCATAGCCAGGATTTTGTCTCCAGCGTCACGCGATTAGATGACAGTTCCTGCTAAAACTGCTCTGGTTGCAGATGGCCCTACTCCCTGCAGGGGGGTTGGACTGGATGACCTTGAAAGGTCCCTTCCCACCCAAACCAGCCTGTGATTCTAAGACACATAAATAAATGGCAAAGCAAGTGGAGTCAAAGCAAAGGCATCCAGTAAAGACACCAAGCAAATGCAGCTTTTTATGCTGTTGAAAGAATCCATGCGTTAGTGGGGCGTTTGCTAATGTATAGGTTATTTGTCCTTACTCATCAACACACTCAGGCCATTATTTTTTCCTCTCTGGATCAATCCTGAACAGGCTAAAAGCATTCTCTAGTGTCTAGTCAGTTGGTGCTGGTTAGCTGCTGGTAGTCTAACCAGGGAGCTCTGTCTGTTCTCCAGCTCGCTCAGGCAGAAGCCCCAAAGCAGGGGCACTGCCATATGCACTGAAACTGTTTTCTGCAAAAAGTGGTTTCTGCAAGAGAAAAAAAAACAAAGGAAAGAAGAAAAAAAAAAAATTAAATTTGCTTACTAGCTCTGTTTGCTCTTCATGGAAATTCAAGCCGGTGAAACTCATAGTGATGGATGTCTAAAACAAGAGGGAAATGTGGGCTAAAAAATCCTTCCAGCGCTTGTTCTGTAGTGTATTTCCCCAGCTGTTGCCCAAAGATGCTGGAACGACAGAAATATGAGCAAATGTAGCTGCCTGTATTCCCCTGCTTTATATGTTGCCACAAAATCTGCAGATGAAGAAACCAAGTAACCTCACCAGGAGAAAATCTCCCTGCTCCCTTCTGTGCAAGGACAGAGGGCTGAAGTCAGGAGTTGTGCTGCCAGGAAGGCTGGGGAAGGTCCCTGGGCACCATCTAAGTCCCAGTCGAAGGCAGGACTCAGAGAAGGATGGAGGAGGAAGGGTGGGCTGGGGTAGGTCCCTGGGCATCATCTAAGTCCTTGTTGGAGCAGGGACTGAGAGAAGGATGAAGAAGGGTGGGCTGGACAAGGTGGCCTTTGCACGGACCGTATTTAAGGGTTCCAAAATAACTAAATAGAAGAAGTGCTGACAAAAAAAGTTACTTTTGTACAATTTAACTCAAAAGTCACATTCCTTCTCACAGTGGCTTATTAACTTGTTTTTCTGCATCATATACCTCCTGAAAAAAGAATTTGGAGGAGGAAGCTAATTCAAGCCCAGTTCTTGTGTAACAGAAGTTGCCGCAAGATGATTCAAAGGGGTTCCACTTGCAGCACCATGTGTTTGAATTGTCAGACCAATAAATTTAGATGAGTTTTAATACCTACCACTGTTTTGCTGTTGGGACTTTATAGAGAGATCTAATAGAACAGCTACTCGGCAGCGAACATCATCATCTAGTTAGATAACGAGTTCAAACTACTACCCCGTGTTTTGTGAGGGGGGAGCAAAAAAAAAAAATAAGGAAGAAAATTAATATTCTTCTTACACGCAGCTTAAAACAAAGTGTAATTTAAGAAGATTAACTGACAATTTAATTGATTGATCCAAAGATTGTTTTAATTTGCAAATAATCTCCTAAATGTCACGAAATCTCTAAAGCAACATGCAAACTATTCTGAGTCCAAAAATAATGAGCTATTGATTCTTTTGTTATGAAATCACTCTGTAGGTTGGAAATATACCTTTGGGCCACAATGTATTACATGAGCAAATTATAGTACCTGATGCTGACAATAAAGAAATGACAGCAAACTTTTTCTCATTAAAATCTAGGCTGGAAAAAATATCAAAACCAACTTTTTTTCCCTCCCCAGAATAGGTAGATAAATAAATAAATAATCACCATTCCTTCGCATACCATATTTCTGAACAGATATCAGTTCTGTATATAAAGCTTCATGAAATATGTGTCCCAAAATTCCCTGAATTGATTTTCTACTGAATCTAAACCATCTGTAGACTAGAAATCCATATTTATCTATACATAGGTGTATGGTTTTAGAGAGTGGGACAAAAGCCAAAATCTGTTTTGGAGGCTAAAACTGTCAAAATCAGGTGGCACATGAATGACTTGGGCACCTAAAACTTAAAGAGCCCAGTTGAAAAAGCCACTGAGAACTGAAAACTCTCATTCAAATTGAAGTCTGAATATACTGCACCCCCAAAACTCAGAAAGAATAACTTGAATACATGAATATATACTTGAATATATGAGATTGGTTCAGTTCAGTCATCAACAGAGCACCAAAACCTCTCAGCTTGTGATCTTGTCTTTTCTCAGACCACCTTTCAATCACTAATTAGGATCGCTTAAGTACAAAGTGAAGCAAAATGAAAGCCTGAGCTAAGAGTGCTGCAGAAAGCCTAACATTTAAACTGGTGTCACACAATACAGTCATTATGATGCTTTTCACTTAAAAAAAATAGAAGCTCTGGGTGAAAATACCTCCAAGGACTTTGTCCAAACATAACTCATCGCTACCTGCAACAGCAGCAAGGGAAAACAAAGAATACGGCATCAGTCCCTGAAAGTTGTTAAGTTGGGGTCCAAGCCTGAGAACAAAGCAGGGCACAAAATATTATACCTCTGTGGTCTGATCTTTATCAGCATAGTGTCTCAATGCTTACTTCACCAGCCAAAATGGAAAGGCCTTGTGCCACCAGAGCCTGAGGGCCACTGCTGCCATAGGCAAAGCCCACTCTGGGGATGGAGATCATGGTACCCAGCAACTCTTCCCTCAGCCCAGCCCTTACCGTGGCCCAAACTTTCATCCTCTTTAGCCCAGTTTACCACAGAGACTGGATGCTCTTTTTCCACACCTGAGTTCCTGGTGAGGTGGTGGTACCCAGCCCTCCCCAGGGTCCCAGACAGCTCACACCAAACACCTGCGCTTCTCCAAAATGTTGTTTTTCTGAGGGTACAGGCGAAGAGTAGAGAAGGAACAAGGCTGATATCACACAAAACAGGGGCTGGATGGAGATCTAAGGCTTTTGCCTGTGGGTGGACAGGTTGCCTAATTTTTTTTCTCCCCCTGGTAGATGCTGAGCCGCCTCATTCTCTGAAGGATGGTGGCCCTAGCCCTGAGCAGCAGAAAGGTTTGTAAAGGACCACATCTTGTACGTCAGGTATTCCTACTGATGTTGTCAGGCATAAGTTAAGCAGAGCAGTGTTTGGCCTTGGATCCACAGATGATGATTTCCTTTTGAAAAGTGATGCAGAGGTGAAGAATTCTATCTTCTGAATACAGCTAACAGAATATAAAGATACTTGATCAGAATTTGCCGAGGTGCCAAAGGGGACCAGACTATATGTCCTGAATACAGATTACAGTGTGTTGCAGGTTTCCTCTTGCTTAATTGCTTTCTTTTTTGTTTGAGGATTTTAAGAGTTTTACTTCCACTGTGGAATGATCTTATAAACTGTCTCTCTTCACTAAACAACTAAAGGTTAATTATTATAAATGCAATGTGAAACCCAGTGTGTTTCTTCACCCACTGTTTATAGTTCTTGCAAAACAGTATAAAGCCTTTACACATAAAGACGAATCTTTAAAACAGCTCCAGGCTCCAAATTAAAAATGATTCCCGTTTGTGTTGATTACCAAGGGACAGTTGGAGAATCCCCAGCGATCCGAGGACATTTCCATATAGCCTGTCACGTTAAGGTGAAAAATTCGCAAGGACAGTCTCACCATCTGTCATCAACTCGCTTGGGTGACACCGAGGACTGGTCTGAAATGGCCAATGGGCCTCATGCATAACAAAGCCCTTGCACTTTTGCATTGTTTATATTTTGACCTGGGCAGATAATCCTTCAGAAAAGGGAAGGGGGGTGGGGGGGGGGGGGGTGTGTTTTGCGGCTACTTGTTTTATTTCCTTGCATGGTGGCCATTTCATTGGTTTCTTTTAGGGCGAAATCGT
>WTSP01003644.1:0-26613 GCA_025331215.1 Actenoides lindsayi
TACCCCAAGCAAAAAACAAAACAAAACACCCAAAAAAAAAAAAAGCAAACAACCCCCCACCCATGAACACCCCCCCCCAACAACCACATCCCCCCCCCCCCCCCCCCCCCCCCCCAAAAAAAAAACCCAAACAAACCCAAAACCCCAGAGATCATGTGTTTATTTTATAAAGTGCTTTGCATGGACAAGGATAGCAATTTTCCTTGTGCTTTTTCTATGGGCTCAAGAAGCATATCGTAGACTAATGGGTAATGAATCTTCACAAAAGTAAGTTCATTTTAAGCAAAGATAGAATGAAATTCCTAACAGTTATATTTTAGCAGACAATCTTCTGCCAGCACGACCTCATGGAAGGAAACTAGACCAATTTAACAAGCTCGGTGAAACCAATGACTGTCGAACCACCTGTACGTACTTGCTCTGGTAACAGTTTCTTTCCTAAGAACATAAATTTCCAGTATGCCCAACATGTACAAATTAGGCCACAGCCCATACAGGGGCTGGAGCAACGTGTGGGGGTGGAAGGAGAACGAGCAGTGACTACTTCACCCTCTGGGAGCCTGTACCTAGCTGTAAATGCTCTCGCCTGCCTGCTGACCCCAGTGGCTCCAGGCTCCTTCCACCTCTGAGGTGCTGGCCTCAGGTGAGCACCAGGGAGCACTCTGCTTTTGCTGGTCTGTACACCACCGCACGCTCATTAGCTTCTCTGCACTGGGAAGTGGCTATTGCTACTATTTAACTTCCTGCCAATCTCAATAAGGACAAAAACCCTTACAGCATCTGAAGACCCACAGCAGACAAGAAAAAAATTTGTGCTTTTTTTTTTTTTCTTTAAAATGCATCCTGTACACAAAATCCATTCTATTCATGTACCAACATGAATCACTTCATTCTTGTAGTGACTATTAAGTCATTCACTATTGCTGTCTTGCTAATGTTTGTGGAATTAATATGAATACACAGTATTTCAGTTATAATTCCCACTTCAGATTAGTCTGATCCTATAACCCCAGTAAATATTTACTGACGAACATAACTGACTACCAGCAACACCGCAGAACTCCAGGGTTTGAAAAGCACGTTCCACTACCGATGCGCATTTCTCCCTTGGCTTGGGAGCGACCTTCTGCAGACAGAAACAGCCCAGCTCTCCCAGGGAGGGAAGGACAGTGTCCTCGCCCAATACACCCAGGAGTAGCACGGACACCACATTCACACACATTTAACTCCTTCATTTATTTGTCATGATTTTGCTTAACACCTCCACACCTCCCCCAGCAACAACCTCCCCGCTAGAAGGGGGTCGGTTCTCCTGCCTCACCTGGAGTGGTACAGGGCAGATATGAATCAAATCCCGAAAACTTCTGTCTGAGCTTGAATTTCTCTCCAATGTGGTCTGACTTGCCTCTGTACAAATAATTTACACGTAATACCACATACCAGAGAACGCTGCAAACAGATCACATCACAAGATATTATACTAGAGGTAAACAGTGCGCAGAACTTTATGAGTTGTTTTTTCCCTGACTGAGTAACTTTTCAAAAAAGTTACCAACCATTTGAAAACCAGAATTGGAGGACAGGAAAATAAAGCACGCTAGTGGAGATACCGCCACCTTCATCCTAGTTTGCAAAGTGTACAAAAAGGGAAAGACAAATGGAAGGGAGGAGATGACAGGGAAGAAAGCAATGAGAGGAGAAGTAGTCAGCGTGGATCCAGCAAGTACCGTTTGGTTTTGATCTAACAACTTGCCATTAGGACAAGATGCTCCACATTTACACACACACTTATCAGAGGACATTTAGTTAACAGGATAAAAATCCTTTTTTTTTTTTTAAGGGAAAAAAAAAAAAAGGCTCTTTAAAGTACCAAAACATAATTTTTGGAATGTCTAATTCTAGGGGGTTTTGTATTTGTATTCAATTCAACCTGAGAACTTTTTTCCCCATTTACGAAAACATTACATGTTGGTAAGGTACCTGGCATAAACCTGCACCCTCATTTAAAATAAAACTTTTAAAGTAGGTACATACACCATTCACCGTCTGTATCAGGAATCTTACAGACTTCAGATGCTGTGGTAGCATCTTTGATAGATACACTGTATCCCATGATACAAATGAAAGAAAAAAAAAAAAAAAAAGACAATCTCGCTACAGTTTGTTGTTGGTTTTTTTTTTTAAACTTCAGTTTGTTGCTGGACCAACAAAAGAAGAATCTACCTAAACCTTCTAAAAGATGATGTATATGCACACACCAAGAAAATACTGGAAAAGGAAAAAGGTTAAGGTTGTTGGTGGTTGTTTAACGTTTTCTGAAGAAGTGATAAAGTAAATCTGAAAAAAGGTGCAGCAGCATCCCCTTTTCCTTCAGTTTAACCTCTTTGCCTTTAGAGTCACATCTTCTCCAGCTCTCATCACCCCACACTTTTAATTTTACTGGAATAAACCCCAATAATATAGACAGATTTACGTGTTTGACATTGTAATACAGTGAAAAGGGGATACTGCATTGTCCATAAATCAGTGAGTACACCAGGTGAAAAAAACCAGGATCAGAATGGAGGATGATTCTTTTAAATTAGCACTCATCAGATTTTCAGCCTCTGATGGTAGGTGGTTAGAGGGAGAAAGCCAACCGGCAGACCATCCAAAGCAAGTCTCCTAAGTTGCAGCAGCAGTTCCATCCCCTCATGCCCGAGCACCACAGTCAAGCCATGAGCGCCCTCTCCTCTCTCCTGGGAATGATGCCAGCAGCACAGGCAGCCACTGCGGGTCTCCGAATGCACGTGGTGGTTTGTGGTGAAGGAGAAACACTGGCAGCAGAGGATTCTGGTTCCCAAAAAAAGGTACTTTTTCCCATTGTGTTGGACTGGCAGTTCCATTCTGCTCCACTTTTAAGCTTATGGATATCTTTTCTAAATTACTTTAGGTTTTGCGGAGCAGAATAGAGATTTGATGTTAAGAAACTGTAGGAACACAAGACTTAAATAACAGAGTGGGTGCTGCCATGGTGCTGTGGCTACTTGAACGCTGCAAATTCTCCTGTAGAGGGAGGACAAGAGCTTGGTTTAAAAGGTGATTTCAGTTACTAGGTGGTCAGATTTTTTTTTCTCCAGACTAGTTGAACATTAGATTGAATATAAAAGATGTTAAAAAATGCAAACTGTTATAAATTCAAGCACAAAAGAATACATAGCGAGAGAACATTGAATACAGACCCAGCGTATTTTACCGAAAAAAAAAAGGATTTCTTGAAAGCAAGCTGTACCCATTCTTCCCAAGACAGAGGTCTGAAAGTTCAAGCAAAGTCCAACTCATCATGCATTTGAAAATAAAATGCGTCAGTTTAATTTCACTTTAAACTCCTTATTGCACCTATATCCTCCTGAAAAGCAACAACTGCAGTAAATGCATCAGACTGCAAACTAATTTCTATTCTAGCGAGAGACTGGTTTAATAATGAAGAACTACTTGACACACCCATTAACCTTTAAAGACTATATACAGTAAAGTGCTCAAATATTAAACCAGTATTAAAGAATGCTAGGATCTGGTTTAGAGACCAACATAGCAACTTATTGTGAGAGAAGTAAGAATGGTGAGATTGTCTACTCACTCCCAGAGCAGAAATTAGGCTTTGCTAATTGGGAGTACAACAAATAAAGCAACCTCATGCTTCCTTCAGAATTACTGAATGAATTATTTTATGTAGTGCTTTCACGTGTGATGATGCCCTGAAATTCTACATAGTTTACTTAGTGTCAGCCTGCCACGAGATAGACTGGTAGTCCTAATTCAGATGAGGAGACTATGGAATAGAGTAAAATGGCTGCCTAAAGTCTTAAGTTTGTCCAAACATTGAATAGAAGCTGAATCTAAGATACTCATCCTCTTCATCTTATACTTGAGCCACAAAATTTCCCTGCCACCCACTAAGAAACTGTTTTCTCTAGAGTTTTTAGGTAGGGGTGTCCAACTATGCTTAAACAAAAGGACTAAGAGGCAAGAGAAGAAAAAACAAAAAAACCAAACTCACAACTTCCCTGCATTGGGTTTCACACAAATTTTGGGTTAGTTTATGCCCCTTTCTTGACAGCACTCCTCAGAGCTCTCCTAGTAATGAAGGTGTGATAAGCAGGCACAAGAGACCCTTTGTTCTGTTCAACAGAAGCCTGTTAATGCCATTACATCAAAACAACTCCTCCCTATCTTGGTGTCCTTCCACCCTTTCAAGGGCATGTGTTTTGGTGGCTTTTTTCTTTTCTTTTTTTTTCCCCGCTCAAGATTCTTTTTCTAAATATTGTAAACAAATCAGAAACATCCTTGCAAACAGGATTTTAGGCTGACAGCATTAATACCATGGAATGTCTTGCTCTATAAAGAAGAGAGATCAGCAGTTTGCATCAGGGGGAAGAAAAGGCATCTACAGGGCCTATTAGGAACTGATCCAGCTGATTTAAGGGAACATGAAGAAAGCAGGGAGAGGGGGCTCTGTGTGTCACAGGAAATGAGAAGGGAGTACACCCAAGGTTTAAAGTACGGGTGGCTGGCACAGGCCACTGTGACAGACCTCAATTTCTGTGTGTCTTGATAGACTGTGGTGGTAGGTTTAAGATATTACAACAAAAGAATAAGAACTCCATGATAGATCCAATTGCCAATTTTACTAGTTCTACCAACAGATAAAACCCTTACTCTAAAATACACCAAATATTTGGTAATTTTTCTTGCTTCTGAAACATTTCGCCAATCTCCCAAATCTCTTCAGAGTGTCTTCTAGAAACACCTCAATTTTTGTACTTTTTTTAAGAGAAGGACAAAAGAAGTCAAAGTATTGCCTGTGAGGCTAATTTTTAAGAATGACATTCAAGCTTAGCTACACTTTCAAAACATGCTCTACTTTATTTTTCAGTCTGCCTTCCTAAACTGCTGATTAAAGATCAATTTATAAACAAGAGATTGCTCCCTCATTACTCATCTTGTCCTTCTGTCCATTTCTGGTAACAATTCAGCTTT
This sequence comes from Actenoides lindsayi, assembly GCA_025331215.1. Lineage (NCBI taxonomy): Eukaryota > Metazoa > Chordata > Aves > Coraciiformes > Alcedinidae > Actenoides > Actenoides lindsayi. The sequence continues at coordinate 5,020 of WTSP01003644.1, forward strand.
TAATAGTCGTACTGGGATTTCAGAAAATAAAAGATGAACCATTAATTGGGAAAGGGCAATGGAAAAACAGGATCACAAGTCAAGAAACATTTCAGATTGAATGGTAGCTCTAAAAAGGTGATTTTCAGACTTTCCTGCCATTTAAATAAAACCTTAGAAAAGACATTTTCTTTGACAAGCTAATGCTAAACCTCCCCTTTCAAAATTCAGCTGGTAATCCAATCTCAAATCAACAGGAGTTCAAAACAGGTAACACATTAATCTAATAATGGATGAAGTCGATTGAGTATGTATAAAATGCAGTTACCAGTAACAGCTTTCCCTAGATGAGGGATGTGGATGGCTATACCCATCCATGTACAAGAATCTTCCGTCCTGCCAGGTGTCGACAGGACTTTCTGAGGAGTAGCTAAAATTCTTTACGTCACCGTTTCTGTTCTGAAGATGTAAAATATCTGTAGCTGGTTCTTTTACCTTCTGAAACAAACTCCATCTGTAGGAGAGAGAGCACAGGCAACCTCCTCCTGAAACTCAGATTCATATGAATAAATGAAGTAACCTGAACTGTGAATTCACCGGAGGGCCTTGCCTGACCTGAACGGACAACATGAAGACAACTTCAGGAATATGACCCAACATATCCTGTCCTGCAGGAATAGGGTCATCCTCATTCTGCCCTGTAAAGTATTTGGACACAGTTCTGTAATGGCCAATGCTAATCTAAGCCGGGACTACTCTCCCTCCTGACCTGAGCTGTAGAGAAACGATGCTGCCATAGCAGCACTGTGGCCCTGAGGCAAGATGGCCCAAGGAGCTGACCTAGCAAGTGAGTGCTCAGTCTGATGGGCAAGGAGAGTTTTCTAACAGTTTTTGAAGAGCTGCTCTGTTGATGGTGGGGGGAACCCACTCATCTGCACAGAATGGACTCGTGGAATTGGAGAGCATCTGTCAGTGCAAGGGTAAGGAGCTGGGCCATGGCTGCTACATATATCAACTTATCGTGAAGCTATGAAACAACATACTTAGTGATTTGGGGTGTGAAAAAAACCAAACCCAACAGACATTTTTATTCATTGTGAGCCTGACATCTCATGTGCTTTTTAACCAAGCAGAACTTCAGATACTCGCTTTGACTGGCAACAAAGAAATTCCCTTCTGAAGGATGGATAGCATTTGAAAATGTACACTTCTTACAGAGCCCTTTCAAGTTAGTTGCTACAGTCTTTACATGCTCGTCACATGCAGAGCCAGTGGGAAGTATTTTTAATGCACATTTCCAAAAAAATCTGTACTAAAAAGATGATAAATTCCTTTTATGTTGTGTCCAAGCAATACTATCGCAAGGGCATGTTCTGAGTGAAACTGCTGCCTCTGATTCCTGGAAGGATTTAGGATGCAGTTATAAATTTGTGAGTAGAGGTTGCTAAGTTATCTGGATTCATGAGGTAACTAAGGTATATACACACCACCTTAACTGAACTCCTTATCCTGGGGTAGATGCCATGTTTCTCAGAGGAATCATAAGGCCAAGAATGGTTCCCTTCGAGGCCCATGTCAGCCTTGTCTACTGAAGTAGAGAGTAAGTGACTTATCAAAGCGAAACACCAAATTCCAACACCTTGCCTGGATTACACTCATAGACACGGAAAAAGTATGACAAAGAGGCAGTTTTCTGTTGACTCTTGCTCCAATCTTCTAGTACAGGTATCATCCACTGCCTGAATAAAAATTTGGAACATACACAGGTATGCACAATTACCATCCTCAGAAGAAAATACAGTAGCTTTTATGAGGATCTGGTGATACCAGAAGGTACCAATACAAATTTTCTTTCTATAATGAGATGCAGAGGAGTGAAAAAAAAATAAAAATGGAATCACACAGTATCAACAACCACTCCAGAAAAACCTGGGACCCTATGGACCTGTTTTCAGGACCAATAGGTATCTGTTTCTAAACAACATAACTGAGTTGCATCTTTGAGAATACTGACCCAAAATCACAGGTGTATTTAGGCATCTTCATCCTACATTTGTTCCCAAATCTCATCAAAGCAGCAATTACAAACCCCTAAATGCCTTTATGTCAGATAAAGGTAATGATCCACAAAGCCCATCCTCCTTTTAGGCATCAGAATATGTTTAGTGAGAAGCTAAGATCGTATTATAGCCATGGATCCCAAACTGTGTTTGACATATAAGTTCAGGTGACACAGGAAGAAGTCTAATGCACTGACCCAGACAGCAGGTAATAGGGCCAAATATGTCTAAGGATGGCAGCGTTTTTATCCCCGTAACCGTATTTGCTATAGCACAGAACAACCTTAACAATGATGATAACCCTTCTCTAAGGAATAACTTGTCTGAACTGCTCTGGCAGACCTTAAAAAGAGTGAGCCTGGGCAGGGCAGTGATGATGGTTCTGTACTCTTTGCAACTCCCCATATGGTTAGGCCTTTTCCGTGTGAGATGTCACATTTCTAGATTCTGCAGGAGCCCCAGCAACATCCTCTTGCTCTTACTGAGGTGGGCATTGTAGCCTGTACTGAGCACAATGCCCCAAAGCCTAAGAAACATTCCTCCTCGCTGTCTAGAATACTACCAAAAAACCCAAACCAAAATAAATGAAACAAAACCATAAAAACAAGAGGGGAAAAAAACTCACTTCAATCCTGTTTTCATTTTACGAATAAGTCTGCCAAAATGAGGTGAAGCTACCAGAAAGATTTTTTCTAAAACAGTAACAACTTTTGTCCTCCCTAACTATTTCCACAGGGATGGATTTCAATAGCTGAATTTGCTTGACTTACAAAATGAGAAAATTTAGTTCCCAAACTGTTCCAACAGCAAAAGCCAAAAAGGCCATTAGAATCCAACCAGAAAATGTAGAATTTGCTTACACCTTTTCAAGCTCTCTAACTCTTGACTCCTGTTTTAAAAGGCTCAGTTGTCAGACAGCCAAAAATCCCAACAAAAACCAAACACTTTTTTTGAATTCCTGATCTGTTTTATAAACCTACTGCTAGCAACATGCAAAATTCTCCCTATGTAAATCAGAAGCCACTAAGAACTCTCCTGGCCCTTCAGTTTCAAAATATGCAAGAACAGAGTCAATACCATTACTGTTTTCATATCTGACATCAAAGACTGATATAACCTGAACTGCTACTCTGATTCAACTGTTCCAGGGAAATGCTCCAGAGAAAAATACCATCTTTAGAGTGAGCTGTCAGGATCTTGGTAAGGTGTCTAGCTTTCTTAGCTAGATACCTCATTTGATTCACTTCCAGTCAAACAAATAGCTCTTTCGTCGCTGAACAGAAGCATGGTCAGTGATACTGTTAACAATATTAAAGTCATTAAAACCTTTAATCTGAACAGAATTCACGGTATTATACTGATTTCCGTGAAAACAACTGCTTTTTCAAATCCTCTTTTCCTATTATGGTTGTTAGCAGCCTTTTTCTTTTCAAGTATTTGGTTATGCTTGAGATTTAATTTCACTTTTTTTTTTTTTAATTTTGAAATATCTGCTAATTGAAGGATACAGACACCATTACCATATTGCAATATTCCTGCAGATCAGCAAAACCAGATTTGGAATACCTTCTATGTTGCATTTTAATAGAACATTTTGAGATGGTCTAGGCTATACCAGGTCAGAGTATTTGGATAAATTACAAGTAAAAAACCTCATGCTACCAGTCCTCTGGAGGAAGAGATGTTTCTCTAGACAGTACTAATTTAAACTTCAACTTTTAAAATAAGTCACATGTCACTGAAATCTTTCTTTGGATTCTGTGTTGTATCAGCTCACTTCTGCTGACCACAAGAAGTTCTGACTGTGCTCAGCCTTGAAGCTAAGTTTATTTTTCCACTTGTTGCTCACATATGAGTAGCACTACTGAGGAATCTAAAGCCTATTGCTCAAATATGACCTCAACTGAAGTAAAAAAAAACCCAAAAAACAACAAATCACCATTGCTTGAGTAGAGTAAAATCAAATACACTCCTGAGTAACTAATTCCAATCAATAAACTAGGAAAAAATGACACAGGCAAGCAAAAATGACCCCCAATGACCTTAAGAGGATTTTTGCTTGTTTTGCAGTGACTCTTCCCATTTCTCTTATGTGACCTTATAATTCTTCTTGTGCCTTCTGTTCCCAGAGCATTCCTTACCAACACAGACTTTGTGCTCGGGATATTCAATGCCCAGTATTAGGAAGTGAGTCTTCATTCCTTCAGCAACCCTTAAACCTTAGCTGGTAGGAACCGAGAACATACACGTGTTGCACTCACAGGAACACACCAGCACACAGACGCACAGGCACATGCTTTCACATTTCTTTTCAGTGTACTGGAAACCCACCGTATCCCCCTGCTTGGATGGGTGTTTTTGGAGAAGCACAAGCATATAGACTAAAATCCTCTGTCTGGAAGCCAGCCCGGTTTAATGAGGGCTCAGATGCACTGCGGTGAATTTTTGGCAATGACCGGGCCAGAAGCTCAATGGAGGCAAGAATCTAAAACGAGTAAAAAATAAGCGATCAAATCTGTTGTTCCAAAGTTGTAACACTCACTTAAAACCAAAGGCAGAACATCAATTAACTACAGAAAAATATTTACACATAGAAACTTTTAAAAATAGATTACTGCATTGCACTCTGATGCTTATAACCTTAAAAGGCTAAGCGAGACATTTTGGGAAGAAGCTGACTCCATTTCCCCTTTAAAAGGGCATGCTGATTTCCTTCTGTAAACGTAATGAATATGGTTGCCTTTCATTTCCCTCCTCGTTTATGCACCAGTACCTGTGCACACCAGCGCTGCAAGTATGTATCAGCTTGGGCAGCAGGTTGCTTAATGCCATTTGCCATGAAGACAGCAGGGGGAGCTCCTTATTTTTGGAAAAGGCTTTGGCTACATTCGAAACAACAACTACTAAAATAAAGCACAACCCCCCTTCCCAAGCTTTTAGAATCCAATCTTTTCTTAGCAGGCACGATAAATCGAGTTTTTGTGACAAAACTATGAGTTTCCCATCATAAAAGCTTGGGACAGAGCAAAGAGGAGGGGTATAAAGATTTCTGAGAATATACACCAAGTTCTAACTTGCGTGTCTAATTGTGATTATTAATTTCACTGTCTCCCAGTAGAAACTTTCTCCAACACGTAAGTGCTTTTCCAACTACACAGGTCATTCTCATACCTGCTTTTTGAATTGAAAATAAACATTTCTAATTGTACAGCACTAACCAGGTACTGAACCAGTACTCCTATAAAGTCATGCTGTAGTACCAATAAAAAAAATTTGAACCGGCCACTGAGTTCGCAACTGATCTTTATTTTTAATATTTGAATTGAAAGGTGTACTGAGAATCAAAGAGGAACATTTCTCACCTGGGGAAAAAGGGGTCTCTCATCTCTTTTCTTTTTTAAGCATTCTGCCATTAGTCTCTTCATAGCTTTTGGACAGTTGCTCCGTACTTTGCTGAGGTCTGGAGATAGGTATCCTCTTCCCACCATAAATATTATCTTTATTTAAGGGGGAAAAAGATGAAAGAGGAAGAAGATGAGTCCATAAAACAAACAGTAACAAAAGATTTAACATTTTGCTAGACCATTTTAACCCAGCAGCAAGTTTTCTGCTCCCAGGAAACATTATCTGGTATTGAAATTGCCAAGTTTGTTAATGCGTGCTAACCTATTCAGTCCAGAGGAAAAATTATATTTTTCCTCCTCCTCTTAAGAGAGACTTCTGTGAAACGAGCACTAGTAAATGGTTACCATTTACAGCAATAACCAGCTAAGGAGCAGTTCTTTGGTGTCAAAAACTGTTACAAGAACAAGAATAAGCGACTCTGTGGGAGGAACAGAATGCTTAAAAATAAATATTCTGTTTTATAAGTCAACAGCAAATCCACACTGAAAGGTATTTAAAGAAACACATGGACATCAGAGAGTAAAATCCCTTACATTTTGAGAAAAATTCCTTCATATAACTTTGCACCAACAAAAGTTTATTCTGGACATCTGATCACTTTACCTACCCTCAAAAAAAAAAAAAAACCCCACAAAAGAAAAAGAGAAACTGCTTTTCCTCTGTAGCAGAGGAGACAGACAGGCTTTGCACTTTCACACTAATTCTTTTAACATGGAAGGCTTATATTTCACCTAAGGATAAACCTGAAGCATAAAACAAAGTAACCTAATAGAAAGCAGGAAAGCAAAGTATAAAAATGGTTAATGTTCTCTTGGATATATAGAAAACATCAAACATCATCATGTCAAGCCAAGGTCAAATGCAATGTGGTTTGAGCACTGCAGTTGAGCTGGCACTAAAAAGCCCTTTCAAACTATCTAATCAAAGATCCATTCATGCTGCAGGTGATCATCACCACCTTCTCTGAATATTCAGACAGCCCCGCAGGTGTATCATACGTTGTATTTAATGAAGTCTGTTTCATATCTCGACACTGGCAAAAGAAAAACCCAACAAAAAAAACCCCCACAGCTCTGTGGCATAGCAGCCTAGCTTGCCATAAGACAGGAATACAGCTAATTTAGTGCACTGAGAAAGGTCGAGATGTTTATGACCATGAGATTCTTGTGCTATCTCTGGGGCTGGAGATCTGCTAAGCTGGCAGCCAAAATGGCTGAAGGAGAGAGTCTTGTGAAGATAAGACTGCCCTGTTTCAGCTAAACCAACAGCTGCAAACAAATTTTGAAGGCCAGAGTGGCTGAGCAGAGACCTCTGCCTAATTAACGGCAAAATTAATATTAAGTTTACGCCCCTGAGTATGGTAATGAACATAAGTGAGTACATGCTAAACATACATGCCTATGCTACTCAACTCTCCACCCAAATCATGCTAAACATCACCTAGAAGGCAGGGACAGACAGAATTGGGATATAAAAGTCACAAAGGGAATACACCTCTTGGGGGGGAGAAGACTGAAAGGTCTAGCAGAGATGCTCAACAGGCTGTGCTCCTCTTCCTCCACCCAAGATAGGGACGCCTTCTTGGTAACAACTGCACCTTCAATATACAGTCTATCTTTTATTTCTATTATCTGTTAGCACTGTAACTCAGGCCTGCGCCTCTGACTGCATTGGCTGTTACCCAGGAATTACTAACTTGAGCTCGATGATCCTTTAGCAGTCAGTGCATTTATCAGTGGCAATTCCAAACCTCTCTGTCGCTTCAATAAACCAAACTTATCTGTTTAACTTAAACTCTCTCAGCCCAAGTCCTTACCTGGGCTCTGAAACTCTTTCAGCAGGAGGCCCATAGCCAGGCTCTGAGACGGACACATCTGTGTCGGCTGCAAGCCCCTCGGCTGGGGCTATGAGACAGGACTCTCAGACACACCTTTGACTTTGCAAAACTGCTCAGAAAACCCCAGGGCTCTGGCAGGCAAATGTCTCCCTCCCACCCTTAACGCAACATTATATTTAATGAAGTCTACTTCAGATCTTGACGCTGGCAAAAAAATTTAAAAAAATAAAAAAATAAAAAGGAAGAAACAAAACAAAACAAAAAACCACAACAGAAAACCCCCACATCTCAAGCAAGCTATACATGTTATTCACGCTAACACGATGCTGGTCCTTTTTCAACTTTCTGATTCAGTCGCATCTGTGTTGGCATCAAGGAGGAGTATAAAACTCCCAGATGGTTTCTTTAGAAATCCCCGTGTGCCAGAGAAGCGTTTCATAGTAAAGACTTGCCTACCTCATCCCTTACCTCTGCTGCAATGAAACATCATCTACAAGTTGCTATTTTCTAAATAACTACACTACTTGAGTTGAAATCATTCAAAATTCATTGCTATTTATGTTTCCAATACTTTCTTTACAAATAATATAGGGATTAAACTTTTATTTTAACTAGAGAAAAGAAAATATCTCAACAAGAACAGTCCTAGTCCATCTAGAAAAATCTGTTAAGGTGAGACAAATGCTCTGAGGTGTAACAAGAAGGATGTCTTGCTAACTAAGAATCTCAGTTGTGTCACAGTAGCCAATGTAGATGCACCAACACAGAGTGAGCAATATTTCTGTCTTTTTAGACAATAAACTGGGATTGAAAAAACTCAAGGCATTAGATCATATTTACTACGTTGTCTTCACTTTGCAATTTCAAATTTGTTTCATCAGCACTCAACTGTGGGCATCCACATCACTCTGTTCATTTTTCAAATATCAAAAGAGGCAAAACCAAAAACAATGTCCGAATACTGCTTTTAGAAGGCTAGATCCATCTGGCCAAGAATCAGGACATTTCCCTTCTCTCAAAAGGCAAAACCCAATTAAAATTAAAATTAAAAATAAAAACGAGTCGCTCCTAATTTGATGAATTGGGATAAAGTGTTCTGACAAATACAGAAGCAGCCTTATAAAATGGCATTCACAGATGAATGTTGCTATGGTTGCAATTCTTAAGCACTGACAGTGAAAAAACAAGGGATGAGGACACAGGAACAACATAAATACATCACCACCCAGACATGGAATAGTTTGCACCAGAGATCTTGATGCATAGATATTATTTTCAGATTAGACAGAGAAAAAAATGAATCAGATATGCCTTCACAAACATGCCTATCCTGCGGAGACGTATTACAGGCGTGAGGTATCATTAGACTTAAGGAATATTTGTTCACAATTAAGTAATCCTCTTACAGGATTCACACACTCTGCAAAGTCATAGACTCCATCAAGCAGGATTTGAGAAATGCTAATATCCTGAAATTCAATTAGATGCTGCAGGCATTTCTCAAGACTGAAATGAATATAAAACATTCAGCAAGATGATTGCTGTTCCATTTTGTCAATCCTGTTGCTGAACTATTATCCAATGCCAAGTGAGGAGAAGAGTAACTGAACATATGGAGATTTATTTCCCTTTTGCAGAACTATTCTAAACTAGATTAATATTCCGTAACCTGTTCTCTCCCTAATAAGTATCCCAGCAACCAGCGCAGAAGCTGCAAGTCTATACATGAAGTAAAAAAAGAAAGAAAAAAAACCACCTCAAGAGAAGTAAGCAAATTGGTGCTACACGGCTGAGGCAGGTTTAGGAAACGCAGAAACGTCATCTCGTAACATCAGAATCAGAAAAACGAATCAAACATACATCAGAATGTGCACTTCACAAGGCCAAATCCATCTTTGTTCCAGGCCACAGCTGACTGACGTCAATCCCTTCCCTTACCTGGTCCCTGTTGTTGATGTTTAGGTATGGTAACTGTCCAGTCATCAATTCATACAGAACAATCCCAAACGCATACACATCTGACTGAAAGCTATATGGGTTTTTATCTTGCATCCTAATAACTTCTGGTGCCTGTACCAAAAAAGGAAAGAATTAGGTTTTCTTTCACCACATCAGGCTACACCTCACATACCAGGAACAAAACACGGACTTGTCCGGAGTATAACAGGTACAAGGCCCATTCCTGCCTTCTCATGTTACCAGGTCCTAATATAGAGTGGATGTTGACAAGAATCTCAAAATCCATTGGTTCATTTTACCTTGGTGATCCCTTTATTTCCCTACAGCAGAACAAAATGACCTTGTTCAGGCAGAGAAGCTCTTCTGAAACTTTATTATAACAACTCTGAAAATAATGCCAACTAACTGAGCCTTCAGTTTTTTTTCAGGGAGAAAAGGAGAAAGCAGAGTTGCTCAGGAGGTTGCAACTGTACTTCTTAACACTTAAAAGTTACAGGACCTCTTGAGAGTAACCATGCTTGAATCCCTAAAACTTAAAAGCATCTTATTTTTGGCTGAGCTAGCTCCTCTGCTTCTTTGCAGGATGTTTTCCTTGGCTTTCCTCAGCTTTCCTCATCTTCTCCTCAACCCTGGATTAATCATATCCTTTTTCTTAGCTACCACTTTCAACTTAAACCTGAGAAAAAGGAATGAAGACACTCAGGTTTTTTTGCTGACTACCAGAAAACATATGCTTAAAGAACTTAAAAGCATTCATTTATTACTTCATATTACTGCTTGTCTTTTCCAGCTTAAAACAGCTTGCACATGTCAGTGTGATGGAGGGAGTGTCTTGGAAACTTTGGCCAAAAGCAATTACATTTGTTGAAACAAACACAGCACTCCCCCCTTGCTTACCATCCATAGAATAGATCCAGACAACTGTTCAAACTGATGGGATCCACTCCATCGTGATTTCACTGTAGCTAGACCAAAATCACCTATTTTTACTGTGAGGTCTTCATGAAGAAAAATATCTAAGGGGAAAATGTTAAAGGAAAACAAACAAGCAGTACTGGTCCTGTCCTACAAGAACAACAGATAGATAAAAGTTTGTGATGTTAGATGCAACAGTTTTAATCATCTGCTATCACTGAAGAAGGTTTTCATATAACACAGGTTGTAAGGAGCCAGCACGGTGAATTGTGGTACCTGAGGGTTATATCAACACTGACTGGGCTAGTGCTGAACAATCCATGGCCCAGGTGCCTTTCTTTAAATGCCAAATATGATAAAAGCTGAAAATATTCCATGAGCGAACTGGCATAATCTGTCATTACATGTAGAAAAGAAATGATGCAAAAACCTTTCTGATACTGCAACAAAACTTGCTGCTTTATTGTAATCACATCAATAGACATAGTAAGTATTCCTTACTCTGCTACTAGTGATATTAACCCTTCTCAATAAAATTTCAACTCTGGAAATATTCACACGTGAACAGCTTTCCACATCCGTTAAGTTAATTTCTGGCAGAAAAAAACCCCAACCTCAGGAATGCTGCCATTTTACACAATCACATCTCTGGGAAAGGATACTATTACTCTTGAGGTCTCTGTGGATGATTGACTTGGCGTGCAAATAACTGAAAAGGAATATCATAGATTAGGTAGGTTAAATGATGTTGCAGTAATCAAAATTCACTGTATTACTGAAACACAAATTCTGTAGCTATTCAAACTGCACATATATTATCAAGGTGGTAAAACTTCGATTACCTGCGACAGTTTCTGCAACAGCCACAGGAAAAATCCCAACCAACCAAACAAAATATAGATGAAATTTTAAGATCAAACCTCATGATACTGAAGAATGAAATAACAATTATGCATCAACTTCTGCCTTTCATTTCTAACTTAATATTCAGAATAAAAATAAAAGAACATCACTAGGTTTTGACATACCATCCAGTGATGAAGTTTCTGTCTTCTGGTCATAACAGTGACTGTCAAGACTCTTTGTGGGCTGGGCTAGTCACTGCTTGAGGTGTTTCTAAACTGCAGGAGCTAAATGTGCTTCCCAGTCTCAGCGTCTGCTTCAAGTATGCTGACTGCTTTTTAGTACAGGACTGGAAAAAAGCTCCCCTGACTGCAGACTGGGTAAACAGATTGCAGGGAACACAGAGGAGAGTACTTGCCCCACAGCACAGATACAGGCTAAATCAGGCAACTAGTCAATGAGATTGGCACAAATCTGCTGGAAAAGCCCCAAATTACGTCTCTGCTTTGAATCACACTCATAAAACAGTTTCTGCACCTCCACTACCTAGACAGGGAGCCTGGGAAGTTGAACAGCCCAACAGAAGGCTGAGGCCAGTTGCTGTGAACACCACCTCACTTCTTGACTGAAAACGTAACTGAACACTTAGCAGAAAAATGGCACAATGAAGTGCAATCATCTTAGTGGTTTCCCAGCTGGAGGGCCATTTCTCTGATCTTATGCAGTGTTCCGATTTTGACATGCAATATTCGATTAGTTTTGTAAATTCTAACTCACTCCATTGCCTTCTATGGGAGTAAGGATTATTTACAGGTCTTGGAACAAAAAATGTATTTTTTCTTCGAATGCTGAAATCTATTATTGAGAAAGATACAATACTTCTAAGAAAAAGAGAAAAAAAAATTATTCCTTTTGCTAACAGGGCTGTCTGCCTTCTCTGTTACATAACAGGATTCTGTCTTTTCATTCACAGGGTGTTTCTTTTTAAATGATGTTTTACCTCCTACCATAAGACTATGAAGATTGAAAAGCCTGGAACAGAAATCTTTGCTCACAAGAATGGAAGTTTTAACTACCCTATAATTACCTTTATCCAAGACTATCTCCTTGATGATTTCCCTACATGCCAAAAATAAAGAACATGAAGTCTATTTTCCTAATCAAAATAATAAACACCTCACCAAATACTCTGATCATCAATGCAGGATCTTGGGTTTGGCAAAGTGAGCAGATGGGCCTTATTTGCTCATGTCTGTCACAGTGTGAAGGGAATAAGTAAACATTGCCCCTGTCCTCCATTGCAAACCAGTAACACGATACTTACTCCATGCCTTGTGCAGTCTGACGTGCAATATCAATTAGTTTAATCATTTCAAATTTGGTCTCAATGATGTGTAGATGGTGATATAAGCTGGACCCCTCACACCATTGTGTAACAATAGCCAACTGGGGTTTTGTTGAATAACCCATGAAAAGCAGGATATTCACATGTCGTGTTTTCCTGTTGGAAAGAAAAAAACCCACAAAAACAAACAAACAGCAGGAAATTGGGTGGATCAGGAATTCAGGAAAAACCCAGGCAGGTCTATCACAGTCTAAATATGCATTTCCAAACAGAAGTTGTTGGTCAATCTCAACTTTTACTAAGATAATATATAACCTCTTGCTAGATTCAGTTTAATGAATTATTCCAGCAATTAATCTTTCTTATTGTAATGACATGGAGTAGCTACTCTGAGGTAAGCACCGCCTCCTCTTGCTTTCACAGCCAACCCAACACAGGACTGCTCAGAAGATGCTGTCACCACTAGGACCCCAGTGGACAGCTGCGTTTTGCAGGCAGGTCTGCTTTTGTGTAACCCATCCAGCTGCAAGATATTGCTGCCCATAAAGAGAACATCCAAAAAGAAATTCCAGTCTCAGAAGCTTCCAGGAAGGAGAACCCTTTTGTTCAGAAACCATCAACACGCTTCCTTGACAAGGCTTCAGCTTTCCTTAGTGCTTTATTTGACAAGAATTTTGTACTCTCTGGAGCCAGCACAGAAGAAAGGATGGAAAGAGATATGAAAACTGTACCTCAGTAAGATTATGATATCAACATGTTTCCAAACAGCACTGGGAGAGACTGGAGTTCACCACAGAGATTTCATCAGATTAAATCAAAACTATTTCAAAGATGGAGCAACTCCAGACAGAAAAACTTCACAACAAATGATGCACAGAGGATTATCTTAGTAGACATTTCAGTAGATTCAAGTTCTGAAAGAATCACTGTTAAATCTGAAAGATTTTCCTCACTTGATTGTCACCAAATGGATGTGAAGAACTAGATACCTCCAAACATATCAATGAGATATTACAAAGATGAGGCACTTAAGAATTCTCAAGTACTTCCCAGCTTTCACAGGGGCTGAGGAAAAATAAAGGCAGTCCTCTAACACAGCTCAGTGCTGAAGATAGTCAGCTCACTACTGAAAATACCTGACAGACCAAGCTTATAACCTGTGGTAGCTTCTTACATTGACACTGCTGATGAAGATGGCAGAGCTCTTTATGTTTTCTTGTACTAAAAAGCTAACACGGGAGCCTCAAGTGTGAACCCCTTTGTTCTCTCACCAAAGCAGACTAGGATGGTTCTACACTATGTGACTGCTTTTTTCAGGTTCTAGGATTTGTGAAATGGTGCTCAGATTAACTTCTGAGTGAACAAAAAGTAAGCAGTTTCTTGTAAATTCTACTTCAAAGCTAAGAAAGTAATGATGAGGCATAGTGGAAAAGGCACAACCATGGGCTAATCTGGCTTGTCTGGGTCAAAAGATAGGACAACTGAATATTTACTCTAAGTGCTGAAACTATCAACAACAACAGAGTAATACCAGACTCCAGCTATGGGACTGAGAGCAGAAATCTGGTCTAGGTATGAAATACAAGATTTTTTTTATTTCATTACATTCTCCTCAGCAGGCATGTCAAAAATACGCAGAGATGTCCAAAGCAGCATACCCCAGAAAGCTTCTATTTTCACAATTATGGGCTCAGAGTTTTCAGAACTAGCATTTCCTGGGATAAAACACTGACCATCCTCTTTTCAATGTGTACTTTATCAGCTCCTCCAGCACAGGCACCCAGCTCAAGACATCAGTTTTCCAGAGACCAAAACCCTCTTTCTATTTTGTTTCTTAAAACAGAATTATGCAATTGTGTTTGGATGCTAATGGTCTTCCCCAACAAATATTCCAGGGTACCATGTTGATGGATCCTCTTTTAAGAGCTGAATCCAAGATAAATACTTCCTTTGAGAAAGTACAAGCAGTAGACAGAAGAAAAGGAAATCAAGAAGTGATTTTATGAGAAATACATTTTTAAAAATACCCAAAACTTATGAGAGAAGTCAGTGCTACTGAACACAACTACTAAAACAACAGGTGATATGGGCATTGCTGTAGTTCAAACCCAACAATTAATCAAAACATGGATGAGAGGGAAGAAAAGTATAAGTTCACACTTAGACTGTGCCCTGGGGGTTGTACAACAGCAAAAACCATTCCTGTCTTGAGTGTTTGGACACACGGATATTCACAACGTAGGTGTACAGGCAAACACATAACAGGGGAAGGAAGAATGAGTAGTGGATACACAGAAATATTTTTAAATGGCAAGTTATGTTTTCTGCCTGAAGTATCCTCATGGAGGAAGAAGACCCATGTGTTCTAATGGAAATCTAACATACAACAATTAATGAAGCATAACACATGTTATTTTAGGCCATTAAAAATAATCTTACCTGAGCACTCCTACTTCATTTTTGAAAGCCTGTAACTGTTGAGGTGTGGGTGCTGTAACATTCAACATTTTCACTGCCACATCACCTTTAAAATAGCAATTTTTAATGAGTGCCATTAATCCATATTCCTCTATTAGAAAATGCTATATAGAACATCAGAAATAGATACCTTATTTTCTAGCTTTTGTGAAATAAACCACTACAATTTTAAAATAAGTAAATATTCTGTGAAATGCACAAACACTATTCTTATTTTAGGCTGAGAAATCCTAGCCAAGTCAAAGCTTTCCAAATACACATTTGAAATACTCATTTATTATGATGGATACTTCAGCTTTTTCTAGTAATAGTAACCATGTTTCAGCTTTACCCTAATAATTACTTAATTTAGAATATGCAAGAGTTGAGTTTCTAAACAGTGTGAAGTTCTAACATTACTTATTTAGTACACTACATATTAATTTAAAAATCATCTTTATGAGCCTTTAGACTCTTCCTGGTATATCTCTGTGTCGCTTGTACCGAGGAGCCCAGAAAAGGACCCTGCGTTCCAGAAGTGACCTGATCAGTGCTGAGAGGAACGGTCACCTCCATTTGCATAATGCAGTCCAGGATATCATTGGCCTTCCTTGCAGGAAGGGCACACTGTTGACTCATGTTCAACTTGGTGTCCATCAGAATCCCACGAGGTGCTTTCTTGGGAAGCTGCTTTCCAGCTGGGTGTCCCCACCAGGCAAGTTACTTGCTTAAGAATGACTGTTTGCCATGATGGCCACATACCGTGCCACTTTCCTTTGTAGACTGTTCCAAATGATCCAGATCCTATCCTCTGTCCAACTGTGATCTGTCCATCTGGTATCTCCCAATCATCACTTGAATCCCGACGACCAAGGGTTTTCTTTATGTATGCGCATAAACAATAAAAAGGAAGAAAGTGCATTAATATCTGTGAAAATGGACATATTTGGTATCAGCATTTCATATCATTTAAGTCCTAAAAGATTTTTCTTTTTCAGCTATTGCATTTGACTTTTCAAGCCAACCGTACACAAAACCTCTGCACACAGATACATTCAATTATTTCTTGGCATGAAACACCTGCCACAGGTTTCTGGCTGTTGTTAAAACCAGTAAATATTAAGAAATCTTTACCAAAAAGAAAGTCTCATTTATTTTTCAATTCTTATCCAATCATAATGCTACATTGTGAATTTACAAAAAAAATGAAGACATTTTTATGTATCACTACATTTGAGTATCACTAGAGAACTATCAAAGTTCATGAATCACAGTGGGCAAAGTTAAGCTACTATCTGAAAGGAAACTGGGATTATATTATGAAGGACACCAAGACATTAGGTGCAAGGGACTAAAAGTGCATATAGTCAATTATTTAAATGATTTATATATCAGTCCCACAATTTTAATATTACATTATTTACTGGTTTAAAGTTCTTCATCATTACCATACTCATCTTCAAGATAATTCAGAAGGCTTTGATGAAAGAAAAGTGTAGTATTTCTAATCTATGACTATACCATACTATGAATGAAGTAAAGAGCTGATTTTTCCCTTACCATTCTATTTCTGTCTTCTGAGGATGAGGATGATTTCCTTTCCCGTTGGGGTCCAGGTGATTTCTGTAACGCTTTCACATTGGTGAGTGACCCAGGCAAAGAGGCAGGAGGTGTGGCAGACAAACCTGCAGTTGAACCTAGATTTCAGAAACAGGATAATTTTATCTATAAGAAGCCATCTTACAAGAATGTATTGACATTAGGTGCAAGAACTGTGTTTAAGATGCAGTATCTCCAAACATCAATGTAAATGTTAAGAGGGAGCAAACATATACTAGGAATATTGTCCTAATATTAGATCAGTGATGAAGTCTAAGATTTCAGGAAGAGACAAGTCTATAGCAAACATCCCTGTATATCAGATAGTTCCCAGTCTCTTGTTTATGAATTATCAGGACATGGTCTCTCTAAATAGAAAAAAAAAAAAAAAAAAAAAATAATTTTTTTTTTTTTAAAATTCCACTAGTTTCTTTGAGAAGAAATGTCATAGCATTTTAGTTAGAAGCTGCTACCTCTCAAATTTCCTGTAGCTAGCCTTTTAGGGACCCAATAAATAGCTGAAATACTGTATTTTGAAATCAAAGTAAGACCAAATGCAAAAAAATTGAAATGTTTTCTAGTTGAGTCTCAAGTGCCACCTGAAAACCATTTGGCTGTTTTAAAGCTATCTGTTAGCAGAGAGCTCTTATTTAAAGCAAAGATTAAACCATAGACAGAATTAAAAAAGAGTTAGTACTTTAGTTAACTATTTGAAGGATATTCTATTAAATATAAACAGAACTGTACATCTGCAGCCTGCATATTATCTAAATAATACTATGCAGGAAAATGTCACTAACAGATCTGTGTTTCAGAGCCTCAGTGCCTCTTTACAAATAGAGCACTTCGACGCAACACTGCTTTTTAAAATACACCGTAATTACTTGTAACAAGGTTATGCTGACCCTCCCAATGCAAAGGACATAAAATAGGGTCAACTGGTAATTAAATTCATGCTGCTCAGCTAAACAATGTATGTCATTGTACAAGACCTCCAACATTCCAATGCTTTCTCTCACATGAGTGCTCTGGGAAACGCTAGAAGACAACACTTCTCATATTCCTTCAGAAAACTCCTTTTTATGAAAAAAGTGTCTCCTAATGCCAACTTGAATTAAAAAACTGACTTTGTGGCTTTTATAACTGTTGCTCGAGTTAGGTTACTAAGTGTGCGCTACCTGATTATCAGACTATAGATATCCATCACTGCCTGTCCCCACTGAGCTAAAACTTATATATCTAGAAGTGGAAGCACAAAATAATGACATACTTACACACCAGAAATGGGACGCAGCATCCCTAAACTTTGTCCCACATGCTGAAGCAAAAACAAGGATGCATGTTTGGCATCATAACTATATTTACAAGCAGCTGGAAGCCAGTGACCTAAAGGAGGGACTTTTGTTCACATTCATGTTACAGTCACTATACTGTCATGTTATGTTGTGATATTATTGTCTGAAATCAGACATATATGGAATTAAATGTGTGATGTTCCCAGAACATGAGTAATTTTCCAAGAGTTTACTGCATTACAGACTTTCTCTGTAATAGCAAAGCTCTACTAGAATGTGTTTTCTTTAGAGGTAACTAAGGTCTCCTACGTAAATTTTAATACCATGATATAAACCCACTAGCACAATATTCACTCTTCACCAAAAATGCTTACAGCACATGGCAGAACATTACAGCTTATCTGTTCATAATAATACCAGATGGCCTGTTTTCTAAGTTATTAGAGCAGAATACTTCAGATAATGTTGGACTTAAGTCATTAGCTTGGACTCTGAAGCTGTAACATAATTCTATTCTGTAGCCAGTTTGCTTGTCGTGAACACTTGTCTTCTTACAAAGGCTTCTGGAAGAACATTACAAGTTTGTAAGGTGAATTGCTCTTGATATATTCTGAAACAAAAGTCTTTGAAACAGCCAAGAAGGTAGCATTTGAAAACCACACTACATGCACTGAACTACCCATTTCTGAATGTATCCATATAGTCATAAATATTTACAGTTCATGCTATTACTCAATAGTTGGTTTCTCTAGCATATGAAATCCCACAGAGCTTTCTGGGATTTTGGGCAATACAACAGATCCATTGACAACTTCAGGCCTGATTATACCACAGTCAATGATGTGAAAATGGAAGAGTCTTATTTTATATGGTACTGGACACAAACAAATACTGTTTCACTGGAAATTTACTAACTAAATAAAAACTGCATGGTCTAAAGAGTCCCAATGTGGTATCAATAGCACATTCTCAAAATGAAGTATTTGGTGTAAGTTTACATGATACGTTACTTGGAAAGCTTGAGACCTAACAAGATATCAATGGAAATGTTTGTAATTCATACCTGATTTCCTATCTTACTTATCAAAACAAAGAATATTAAATATAGAAAACTGTTAAAGCACCGAATTGACTTAAACTGAACAGACAAGGAAATTCTAAGTTAAGGATAGCACTCCGTCTTTAAAAATCACTGCAATGCAGTCCAAGGACCTTTGTGTAGAAAAAAATGTCAGGGTCCACATAAAAACCTCAACTATGAAATTCCTTGCTTTTGAAGATTTAAGTCAGACTTCACTTATAGTCATTTTCAAGCGTGTAAAGGTGAACGTGAGTATGTGTGAAAAGCACATTCAAAGCATTCCAGCCAGGCCAAGCAAAAAACAGAGGTGTTTCGATAAACTCACACACTTACATACACACGGTGTGAGGGTGAGGCACAAACAGCATCTGTGGTTTTACTTATTTTGTTTGGGTGAAAACAAGAAAGAAGAGCCCAACTACCTCTGAACACTGGGCCAGGCTCAAAATCAAACACTATTTCACTGGGGACAGAATGAAGGAGGGGACTGGGAGTCCGGGATTGGTATTTCCGAAGACAGCGCATCAGCTGGTTCAAAGGGGCTGTTAGAGAGAAAGAGACGGGCAGGCAGAGACAGAAAGACAGACACATAGAAGAAATGAAAGAAGTCATGGGAAATAACTAGGATGCTTTGACTCCTATTCATAGATTGCTTCTGTACTTTGAAGGAAAAAAAAAAAAAGAAGTCAATTACTAACAACACTGTTTCAGGACTGGGAATAGCCAATTGCTTTCAGATGCCAAGCAGACAGTTTATGATCGAAAGTTAAAACCAACACAATAGCACAACATTTAAATGCTGGACAAAATGGGCAAAACTGTGGAGAGCTACACCTATCAACACATACAAAATAGCTAAAACTGGCAACTTCAAGTTAGTAGGCTTGCAGGATTAAAGGAAGTTTCTTCTTAAAAAGCCTTCTATTGCTGGCCTAAGAAAAAGCAGCTCTATCAAACACAACACAGTAGGTAGGTACCATCCTACCAAGTACCAGATTTGGATGGGAGAAATAGTGACAGCCCACACTACAAAATCTTCGAGACCAGGACAGAGTGCATTATGGTAATCTAGACTTGACTTACAGCTGAAGCAAGTTATAATCAGTAGGAGACGATGGTGTTAATGACTTGGAGTTGGAAAAAACATCATATGCCTGCCCTACTTCTTATTTCCTTAGTTCTATTGTTTCTATATTATTATATTCATAAGAATAAACACAACACAGGACTTTGACAGTCAGTGGGAAAAGGAACTTATCAGGCCCATCCATAACACATGAAGAAAAATAGATCTTCTAGCATTAGTTCTGACTCAGCTGTGAATTTGGGCTATATGTTTCTGAAGCAAACATAAGAAGACCTAGCTTTAGCGTAAGGTCCTCACAACCTGGTTCCAAGCACAGGCATGCAGTACAGCAAAGCAGCATCTTCAGCAGGGGTAGAGGGGGAGAAGAACTGGAGTGTTTCATGCTGCTTTAGGATGCAGCAATTCATATGGAAGATCCATCAAGGTCCACATTGATTGTTTTCAATGAAAACCCCCATTGCCTCCATGGGTGGAAAGGTAACAGGCGTAGAAGTCTTTGAGAGACACTTGGGAAGTTGCAGCATATCTGTGTGCAGCCACGTGAATGAGTGTGAGAGAGCAAAAAGGTGACAGTGAAAGGTCATTTTAAAACTAAAAAACTAGATACCACTTCAAAAATTTTTCTCCTTCTGTCTCCCCCACTCCCAGAATGACCAGCAAATGACTCAAACCTTTGTCAGACAAATATTAAGTTCATGGACAAGCAAATGCAAATTCATTTTTTGTGCTAGTCCTATTTTCCTTTGTGGCTGTGTTTTCTAGAAGGAAGTAGAACAAAGGGAAAGGACAGAGCAGTTGTGTAATTAAAGATAGCAGAGTAGCCAGTTTGAACGCTACTTACCTCCCTCTCCTCGTAAACCCTGGTCTCTAATCAAGTCCTATAAATTAAAAACAAAAATAATTGTGTTTAATTTAGGGATTATAATTTATATTCTAGGATCAATTGTGGTTGATCAATTGAGAATCCATAACCTCATCCATTGTCCATGAAATAAAAGTCGCTTTCTACCCTGGCTTACTAATAACAGCGACTTCAAAGATTTATTTATAACAAATGCTAAACTTTTCAAAATCAGTTGCTTTAAAACAGCATCTCTCAGTAGTCAAGCAAAAGGTACACCACCTAAAATAGATGCTGACATGAAAAAATTGATTTAAACATGCAGTTGGCCAAAATGCACGAAGAAATATCGACCCAAACTTTCTAGTTACAGTGGCTGTGGCACAAATTATTTGAACTGTCATATTCAGAAGCTCATACACCAATTTCCCGTACCAAGCTACATCAGTCAAAGAGTTCTGCTTAGTTTTTTTTTTCTTGCAACAAAGCACCTAATTTGCATAGCCAGGCACACTCTGCTCTTCTCAGAAATGACTAACTGCAAAAGGTTTCCTTCACTTGCACTCCACTGTGAACTGAGAGGTTTTTACAACGTATACAGTCTAAAAGCAAACTACGCTAAGGATTTGCTAAACAAAAAAATCAGAAAATTCTTGCAGTTTCATAGAATCATAGAATGGTAGGGGTTGGAAGGGACCTCTGGAGATCATCGAGTCCAACTCCACTGCCAGCGCAGGAACACCCAGGGCAGCCTACACAGGAACAGATCCAGGAGGGTCTTGAAAGTCTCCCGAGAAGGAGACTCCACAACCTCTCTAGGCAGCCTGTTCCAGTGCTCTGTCACTCTCACAGTAAAGAAGTTTTTCCTCATGTTGAGGTGGAACTTCCTGT
>WTSP01003644.1:26713-83648 GCA_025331215.1 Actenoides lindsayi
GAGGGCAACAAGGCTGGTGAAGGGTTTGGAAAACATACCCTATGAGGAGCAACTGAGGGAGCTGGGGCTGTTTAGTCCGGGGAAGAGGAGGCTGAGGGGAGACCTTACTGCTCTCTAGAAATACCTGAAAGTAGGTTGTATTGAGAAAAGGGTTGGTCTCTTCTCACTGGTGACAGGACAAAGGGAAATGGTCTCAAGTTGCACCAGGGAAAGTTTAGGTTGAATATCAGGAAAAACTTCCTTACAGAAAGGGTTGTTAAGCACTGGAACAGGCTGCCCAGGAAAGTGGTTGAGTCACCATCCCTGAATGTGTTTAAAAATTGTTTGGATGTGGTGCTCGGGGACACAGTTTAGCGGTGGGTTGTTAGAATTAGGGTAGAAGGGTTAGGCTGAGGTTAGACTTGATGATCTTGAAGGTCTTTTCCAACCTGAGAAATTCTGTGATTCTGGGACTCTCAGAGGCATCCCACACAGGATGGAAGGAAAAAAGATTGCAACGACTTGTCAACTCCTTAAGCATACAAACAAAAAGGCCTCAAACCAGAACATAGTTGCCAAATGAAGAACTACCCAGGAGACATAAGTAGGACTCTAGCTGGTGGGAATCCCTTGTCCTTGTCAATTCAAGTAATCTTGAACAGATTACCCAGATATAGCCATCTTGGTGCCCAACTGCTAGACAGACCACTTGGCACTCACTCATGTTTTGATGCCCAAGAGGGCTAGTATGAATGAGCTTTACTTCAGTTTTATTTCAAAATTAAACCATCTTCCTTCCCCATAAGGTCTCTCATTAAGATTTGCTACACTGTTGCAACAACATTCCCTACAGCTGTATAGAACTTTAAATAATAAACTTTATTGACATTTTACTGGCTCTCATGCAGACCTAGCTCAATTATCCCTTCCATATAGTTACAAAAAGAATGGGATGAACAAGAAGCAGGAACAACATGAAACTTCCAGACAGAGACAGTTCAACACTTGTCACACTTGTGGTGGAAAGCACAGTACAAACACATTGAGAGTCTCTACAGAGTGGGTCTGTGCCATCCTCTGTAGAGAAATCCTAGATAACCCAGGATGCAATCATCAGGGTGCCTCAGCTCTACTGAATTACATGAACAATCCATGATCAGGATATTCTAGCCTCACATTATTCCAGATAACATTGTCAACCATAGTTCACTGAACACTTCAGGAAATACTGAATTTCAAACTTTTACTTAAATGTTGTTGGGCTTTGAAGGTCCCTCATGTTAGGAGAAGCCATGATTGTATATAATCAGTGCTGGAAACCCATAACAATAAGCAGCATCTTACCAAGTCTTTCTTTCTTTCCAGTGGGATTTGATGATGCAGTGAAGGTTTTCTTCTATTACAAATCTTTCAACAGAATGACTGCCAGGCATGACAGGACCCTATTAAAATGGAATCAAGATTGATGAAATATCACCATAGAGAAACACAATTTTTTAATATGCACACGGTCATAGAATCATAGAATGTTAGGGATTGGAAGGGACTTCTGGAGATCATTGAGTCCAACCCCCCTGACAGCACAGGAACACATAGGGCATGCCACACAGGAACAGATCCAGGCAGGTCTTGAAAGTCTCCAGAGAGGAAGACTCCACAACCTCCCTGAGCAGCCTGTTCCAGTGCTCTGTCACTCTCACAGTAAAGAAGTTTTTCCTCATGTTGAGGTGGAACTTCCTGTGTTTCACCTTGCTACTATTACCTCTTGTCCTATTACAGGGCACAACTCTGCCCATTTAAAACATCTTTTGTTCTTTTTCTGGGGTGCGGAGGGGAGCTGCAGGGTTACACAGGCATTATATTTCTTTACACACCTGCACTGCTGCCAAAAGCACTGGTTCCGTCTCTCAGATGCACCCCTGTCATATACCATATGCAAATGTCTACATGGTCACACTCAATACTCAACTAAGACTTCATCTTTCACATGAAAAGATTTTTGTGCCTCAGTGTCAGGGCAGACTTCAAGACTGCTCACCTGACAAGTGACTAATTTCTAGAGAGTAGACTTCGGGTAACATACAAGCTGTATACATTAGCAAAATTAAAAAGAGGTTGTTGTGACCAACATTTTGAGAGGTCCTGGCTGGCCTTACACCTAATGTCAATCATAATTATTATTTACAATTCAGCATCCAGAAATTTCAAAAATGTGGAAAATAAGTTTAGTGCAGCAGCTTCCGACCACTCCAAAAGAATGCACAGAACAATGTATACTGGGCTCTTGAAATCCTAAGAAACATCCAGGAAGTCTGAACTCAGCTTAATGCAAAAATTTAATTTTCTTCAACGTCAGAAATATTACTTGATTTACAAATATTAAAACCCCCTATATATATATATGCATATAAAGAAATATTCTTAACAGATTCAATGGTTTGCAAAAGTAGTTACTGGATCTTGTATTCTTAATGCTGTGGTACAGCTAGCAGCATAAGCCTTGGGACCAACTCAAAAAAAGACTAGTAGTTTAGGGTAGAATGTTTCTTTGAAAGGGAAAGAACAGGACTGTCAAAAGGCAGCTCTGCTTTTGGAGAATGGGTTATTTGCATTCTTATAGCTCTCAAATGGCTGAAGTGGGATCTCTGAAGATTTTGACAGACCAGCAAGGTTTAGCTTCGCTCATGTATGTGTACACGTGATAAATTTAACACACTGATATTCATAAGGGAAAAATCAAATCTTGTGTTCTTGATCCAAACATTGTTAGTACTTACATCAATATTGACTGGCTCAATTGTATTGATGTGAACATTGGGAGCTGAAGAGGATCGGTCGCGTTGCCCAAATTGATTCCGATGGTCTTCATCTGCTGGTCGGAGGGGCTGTGGGATTGGAATGGATTTTGAAGGAGAAGGACTAGGGAGAATTGGTGGTCTGAGAAACAAAGTCAAGGAAAAAGAGGATTTAGGTCTACAAATGGCTTCAAATACTGTATAGTGGGTGTGGTAAGTCCTTTTCAACTAAAATAATACATACATTTAAAAAAATCGTTCTAAAGGCCCGCATAAAAACAACTTAAAATGAACAATCTCTACTCCCCCACGATCAAGTGCAACAACTCTCTGCTGCACAAACTACCAAATTACATGGCTGTGAGCTGTTGAGTTAAAACAAAAACCCCTAATATATCACACCAAACTAGTAATAAATTCTGATCTGAAAAATTCACGTAGCCCAAGGGGCACTGCAGACAGCAAGACACTCTGCAGTTTCCTCACTTCAGAGTTAATGCAGTACACTCTTTTTAACAGCAATCCATTGAGAACTAAAAACATATAACATCTCACATCAACATTACAGTCAGAAGATGTCACAAACCAAATTGTATGTATGGGATTATAGTTCAATGAAGAATGACTGAAAGTTACATATTGGTTGCTCAACTTAATTGATTAATATTATGGACAATGTAATAAGAATCATTGATACTAAAAATAAACATATCACCTCTTAACCTCAGCTTTAAGAAATAACTTTCAACAGTGCAACATTTCAAAGGTTATTCACAGTGCTACAGTTAAGCAATGCAATAGATTTGTCTTGAAAGATAAGTGTTCAGGCTCTACAGAGAAGTTTTTTGAAGAGATGTAAATACCACCGGACATAAAGGTAGATAAAGTATTTAATTTATAGTATCATGAATCATGTTTTTAAAAGACAGAACATCTAAACACTTGCTTTTTTGTTTGTAACAAAGCAGAAAGTAATTTCTTTGTTTATCTATAAATTGTTAAAGCACAACAAATTGGCATTTCTCTCTTACTCGAGTAAAAGTCAGTCACTGTTAAGTCTAATGCTTCCATTTAATGGACAGAAGGCAAAAGATCGATGAGAAACATTTGCCAATTCCAACAAAGAAAACTTTTTGTTAAAACATACTTGACAAGAAGGTGCATAGAACTTAAGAGAAAACACAGCTCCTAAGAGAGGGGTAGAATCCTCCAGCCATTTGATTACTCATAGGTTAGTTACCATGCCCAGAAAGGCAATGCCCACAGGGAGAAGCTGCACATACAGCAGCACAGAGCAGCAACAGGTCCTGGTGCCACCCTTAAGCGAATGCTCCTTGGTGTCTCCAAAGATCTTTAGGGGCAACTACCATTTTCAACAGGATCTCCTGACATTTTTTTTCAGAAACAGGTCTGCTTTAAAGACTATCAGGCTACCTTTCATTAAAGGGTTTATACAGTTTGGCACTGATCCCAGAACTCAGTCCTATCGGTATTCTAAGTACCTGTCATCTTTTCCTTCCTGGCCAGCAGTCTCACAATTGAGAATGGCAAAACAGAGCACCTGGGAATTGATTCAAACAGTCTAATAAAATACTTGGATTGTATTTCAGAAGTGGGGTGGGGGAAGAATAGGGAGGGGGCTTCTCCCTGCTTAACTTTTTTTTAAAATAGTTACCTATTGTCACATGACAGAATATAAATATTGGGAAGATACCAGAATGAAGTAATGAACTGAAACAACTCATTTATTTGCCACTAGACGAATCTCTGAGAAAGGGCTTTGACAGCCCAGCATTTCAGAAGATGCTCAGAATTTCAGAAACATTTTTTAAATGCAGTGGATGCACATATACATAAGCTAAAGTTTTCACTCATTGCTAACAAGCGCCTTCAGGTAAAATCTTCTCTAGTGTAGATGAGGAAGCTTTCAACTCCTCAACACTTTTGTAAGGAAATCATGCAACTAGAATCCCCATCAGGAGAGGGGGCACTGCACAGATCCAAGTGCAGGACTTGGTCAACATTCTAAGGCGCTGTATTTTCATGCTAAGGCAAGTGTGTCAAATGCTGCACAGAAGGATTTCAGAAGAAAAGCCTAACAAGTGTCACATCCAGGCAAATACAGTCTGTGGGGTAGTTAACTCCTGCTCAAACCTCCTGAGAGTTCTCAGTAATAATGAAATTAAGGGAAATACGTAACAGCAAGTATCAGACCATTGCACTAGGAGTGACTGTGAAACAGCATTTGAGCTCCACCCCGCAATGAGAACAGAAGCAATCTGATTTTCTGGGATCGTGAGTAAGCCAAGGGAGAAAAAAACAAATTGCAGAAATATTGTTTTAATTACATCCTCTTTTGAATCATTAACAGTCACCTGCTAAGGGAATCTGCAAATACTTGAGCATTTCTGGTGACAGGTCATCATGCTTACGTTGCTACCACAGGTAACATGATATGTCACGCCGTGGTTGAAAACAATTTGGATAGCTTTTCTACTCATACTCTAAATGGGGGAAATTCAGATATTTAGAAAACAATTACAGACTGATAAAGAACACTCTTTTTTTGGAGTCTCTAAACTATTAGTGGAAGGACCTCTGAACTTTAAACATGAAAGAACCCAGAGAGGGGAATCTCATAAGCAGTTAGCTGTGTGCTCCCTCTATACCATCAGGGTTTCATTAATGTGTGTCCTTAGCACACTTACAAAAAAAGGTAGGAATTTTGCCTGGGAAAGGTGCCTCGTGAAGGGTCAGACAAGTGGTTTGCTAGCCAAGATGGCCTACTGAGACCACACGCTCAGAAGAGATTACCACCAGCCTCTGCTCATGTGAGGCAAAAGCTATTTTTTGATCTGCATCAAGACCTTGATCTACAAAAAAAAAAATGCAGTAATCCTCTTGGCTATCAAAAGCCCATATTTATAGTATTCCTAAATTTTAATTACTCCAGGAAGGCAGAAGGGACACCAGCCACCATCATTTGGAAGAGGGTGACATTGTCTATTCCAGCTGAGTTACAAAACTCGTTCTTGTAGGCTATGAAGACATATTGCCAATGAAAAAAAAATAAATTAAAAATATAAAATAAAATCAAAGACAACCAGAACACAGCTGCTGCGAAGCACTGTTTACTCTGTGATATACATATAGCATACAGGCTTAAAGAAGCAGCAGTTTAAACACCACGGTCTGAATTTCTGTTGCTCCCTTGGCCTTTGCTCATCTCGCACACTTTCTTCCAGCCTCTTAGATGTAGGCATTCCTTTAACAAACGGGTCTCAGCCTCCCAGGCAATAAGCTGATAGAGTTGTCAAATCTCAATTTAATATGTCATAACCTTTCCTGGCAGTCTGACAGAACATTCTTTTTCCTTGGACCATGTATTTGGGATAAGCACATTGCTCCCTCCCTTTTTATCAAGACAAACCAGAAAGAGGTTTTGTCAGGAGACAAGAATAATTGCAGACAGATGTAGATTTTTACCCTTTGCCAATCACAGCAAGTGCCAACATGTCCACAGATTTACTATTCTACAAAATGGGATCCACAGGGAAGAGGAAGTGAACGCAGAAAAGTGCCCGCACATACTGCATTATATATAAACAAACACTTCTATAAAATCATATACAGAACTTCCGCCAGATCGTAGAACTTGCAATGATGCAAGTTAGTTCACTTTACAAAAACAAAAGAAAATTGTAACACAGATTTTCCTTAGTTTCCTTTAACTCAGCATTGTCATGTTTCATATATTTAAGAGCTGGTCTACTCAGGAAAGATTTTCCTTAAAAGAGGTTTGTTTGGGTTTTAAGATTTTTGCTTGGGTTTTTATTTTGCTGTAGTTAGTTATTCACCTAGCAGACAGCATATTCATACCCAAGCCAAAAGCTATTGCATGCTAATATGAGTACCAAGGCTTTTTCCCTTTTGGTTTACACCAGAGTATGATTTGCTTTGGGTTTTGTTACTGCTTGAAAAATGGAAGTCCACTGTGTTCTTCATTAACAGTTTCTAAGGACTGTGGAGGATCTGGGATACAATGGTATTTCAACTACACTAGTAAGCAGGTAAAACTGTATATTTTTGAGGACAGATATGTTCTGATTTAATTATTTGTGGTAGCCCATAGATACTGCCAGACAATAAAGGAATTTTTTTTCTTTCCTCATCTCTGGAGCCTGGAAATAATCAATAACCCCAAATCAAGTGTTGATTTGGAGAAAAGGAGAGCAGTACATGTTTGTAACTACAAGCTAGAGAAGATCACTCTTACAGCACCCCGTGACATCAATCTAAAAGCATCATGGGACAGATCTCTAACAGTCATAACTTCATATGGATTAGTGCATTTTTTTATACTATGATAACTTCTTTTCATCCGTGTTGGTTTCTCTGTGAAAAGACAACTTCCAGGATTATCTCAACAGCGTGCATTTATACTGGCCTTTAGGCTCAGCTCAATGCTTCGCAATGTCTTCCTATCATTTCTGATAGCTTCAGACACCAGTGGCTATCAAGAGAACCCCCACAGCTGTTATTAGTCCTCCAAACCAGGCTTCACTTCACTAGCGTGTTTTTGCAAATAAGGCTTTAGAGAGCAAGAGGTTTCTCTCACCTGTTTTAATGACTACAGATGAATTTTCTCAAGATACTGATAGCAGGCCTTGTCTGCTCAGCAAGAACTCATACCAAGCTGGAGATTGTAGGAAGTTTGCTAACATTTATATGAGTGGTCTGGAAAAGGTCTGGTGCTGGAATTTTTAGGGGAAAAGTTCTTCATTGTTTTATACAATAAAACACTGAGGTTTTCCTCACTTAAACACACGGGGATCTAAATGGTTTTGTAGCACAAACTACAATACCACAAGACTGCATCCTTGTTTCCTTAGCTTTTCAGAAGCTCTTCTAGACAGTTAAATATCTTTGACTGAGGCAGAATAATCAGTGAACATTTGGAAGACAGAAAGGAAAGCAGAGGTGTTTAATCACAGGCTGGAGCCTGCTCTAAGGCAGGGACTGGCAAGCTTCCAAGAACAGTGCAGCTGACAGTCCCTCTTTCTTGCTCAAATTTAGAAGATTAAGTATGTTGGGAAATGCTGTTTTTCCAAGAACCAAGATGTTTCCAACCTGCTTACTCGAAGTGCTCTGCCTCAAGCAAAGCAGATGCCATCAAATGCAACCTGTCTCTGCACTATTCAAAGTCTAACCACACACACCCTTAGCACCCACTCCACAGGTTACCTGCCAGAACATCTGCCTCATGAGTTTGCCACCGAGTTTTGCTCAACATCACAACAACTGAGAGAACAGATGGAAGTTGAGAAAGACAACTTTGGTACATTCTGAATAGCTAATCTCTCCCCTTTTCATGGATCTGTAATATTCAGGGAACTGGGTTCACAGAAATTCTGTGCTCCTATTTTATGAGCAAAGATAGAGAAGAAACTTGTTGGCAGCGCAGTGAATGAAATGAATACAATGTATTATATAGTTTGTGTCCTTCAATTTTATTACAAATGGCTATTTTTATGGAGACCTACACTTTAATAATTCCAGTTAAGTGCAAATTGTAACTAAAAGGACTGCCTTGCCACAACAGGACAGTGCAAACTGAAAGATCCAAAATGGGATAGAAGACCTAATGTGGAGGCTTGGACACATTTTTATAAGGGGTTCAAAAACGTGTGAGTGGGACCCTATGTGCTCCCTTCTCTTGGGGATGAGTGTCTGGAGGGACTGTCTGTGGTTGGAAGAATGAAAGGCTACAGGACTAGATTGCTTTAGGATGTTACACACAGGCAAAGGGAAATTAAGTTCTCCAGCATGTTTAGCAGCTTTTACATCACATCCAGTGGGTTCTTCTTGTATGTCCCTTTTCTCCTTCCAACTTCTCCATTTCATCCCTTGGCAATTTCTCAGCATGTCACACAAGCCTTTGCCCTTGAGCTTGTCTTGCGAAATAAACTCTTCCTTTAGGCTCTTTGCTTGCGACTGGAATCCCTTCACAAGGCTGAAGATGAAGAAGGATGTTTGCCTTCTCTTTCCTTGGGTTTACCAAACCAACAGTAACATAACTTCCTCTGTGGGCAAGATGCTAGGAGAACAAAGAAATCGAAAGAGAAAATTATTAAACTAGTAAGTGTTAATAAAGCACTAGATCCTCCTATTTTCAATCCCATTGCCCAACTTTCAAATTTCAATCCTTTCCTCTC
Organism: Actenoides lindsayi; assembly: GCA_025331215.1. Lineage (NCBI taxonomy): Eukaryota > Metazoa > Chordata > Aves > Coraciiformes > Alcedinidae > Actenoides > Actenoides lindsayi. The sequence continues at coordinate 35,703 of WTSP01003644.1, forward strand.
TTCCCAGACACGGCAACCTCAAATGTCACTTTTTCTTCTTTTTTTTAAATTCCAGTTAAACTGTTGTCCCATATTGCAGCAGTTCCCTTGAACAAAACCCTGGATAAGTATATGTTTTTATAGCAAAGTCCACCTTTTCTTTTTTTTAAACTCTAAAAAATAATCAGAGCAATTAATATTTCCACAATTATGTCTTCAAAAAGCAGAGCAATATTACTAAAGAAAAGCAAAAAGATAGTTGGAGAAAGGTGTGGACAGTGCTAGATGCTCATACAAAAGCATCTGAGCTGCTTCTGGAAAGGAAATACTACAAACACACATGCTTGGGGAAAATTGCATGACTTTGTAACACCCATACTACTTAGGAACACCAGCTGATAATAATAAACCTTTTCCAAATTAAACAATTTTGAAGTCATGATGTGTGCCTTTTTTGTTTGCTTGTTTAATAATGAAGGCTACAGAAAAGGCAAAAAAGCAGAGTGTAAAGGTAGAAACTTTTTTACAGTTCCCACAAGCACAAACATTTCCAGATGCAACACTTCAGAAAAGCTCTTTAACATTTAAATATACTCGCCAGTTATGGTTAACACTTTTCTATATGTGAAATTAAAACACCAAAGGCATTAACCAGCTTCGGTCTCAGTTTTTGCTTTCGGTTTTTACTACACAAGACTAAGACTGCCTGAAGTAGTGCATGTGCCAATTAAGAACATCTATCCTGTTGTATCCTCATAAACTGGTTAGAAAGCACAAATGCAATGCAGAGGCAACTGAAAAGTTGGAAAATTCAGTGTATACCAGAGTTAGGATTGGGGCTATACAGTGCCTTTGGCATCCGCAGGCACTTAACACAGCTGGTATAAACCAGCTTCTTCACAGCTTCATAGTTCTAGCCTAGTAACAACTTCAGCTATACCATGAGAAAGGCAAAGCCCGTTTAGCATAGAGAACCACAAGGGTAGCCTTGTCCACACCCTGCTGTACTAACAGCCACGGGATATAAAGGCAACATCCATTACACGGAAAGCAGTATCAAATTTACTTGAAACTGCACGTAATAGCACAAACAAGAACATCACATCTCTTTGTACTTACCAAATGAGGTTCCCTCTTCAGGACTGCCCATCTCTTGTTCTAGGAGGCATCATATTTGATCTTTCATAAAGTAGTCTTGCCTGGCCAGGGAATTTCTCTTCTGCTTAGAGTCCATAGGTGTCTGTGTGGCTTCCAGCTGTGTTTCTGCTTTAGTTTGGGCACAATGCTCACTATTTCAAGAGGCTCTCTCTGCCAGATTCAGTTCAGCTCCACGCAACACACACATCCTAGGGAAGTTTTTCTGAAGGTGTCTGTATTTGGCTGTCTTAATAAATCTGCAGCAGGTTTCTTGACTTCGATACACATCTTTGAGTTACGCTTCCCTGGAGATTTGTTCACCTATCTGGTGCGGGGTGGTATCTAGTGATCTGCTAGCTATGTGGAGCATCATCTAACTATCATCACTTATCTCTTCACAGAGAGAAGGTCCAGAATCTTTGTTGGAAATACAGGGGATGGAGGCTGTGGTCAGTTTTGGAAGTCTAATTTTACCAAACCTGTATCTGCAGCAAACAGATGCTATTGGTATATCCCAACATCTAAATAGAGGAAGACAGCTGGTCTGGAGAACACTAAAGCAATGTGGATGTGGAAAAGCTACCAAAGCAGTATTATGAGCTGGGAAATGGTATCTGTTCACACCAGTTTTACAGTGGTGTGGCTCATTCTGAAACAGAGATATGTCACGGCAAAGTAAATAAACTGTCATTTGATAACACAAAATAAAAGAATTTGGGAGGATATAGTTTTGGTATGTATTAATTTAAAAACATAAAATCTTTCCAGTTTAGACCAGGTCTAAGCTACCATGCAGAAGAAATCAGTTTAACAGGTAAGGCCCCAGTTCTACAGACACTTAGGCACACGTTTGACTTGAGTTTATTACAGATTTATATCAATCATGTGAATAAAAATATTCACTTCTTTGAAGTTAAGCATAGGTGGATATTATTTGCATGACAAGCCAGATTACAAAAATGCGGAGAGAGTTACAAAGCACTATTTTGAGTGTTTTTAAGCATGCAGTACTGAAATGTTATGTTATTGAACAGCAGGAATAAGGTCATACCCAACAGAATCTGAAGGGGGCACTGAAGGGTACGATCCAGATGCTGGGGTGGTCTCTCCTAAGGAGGCCTCCTCCTGCGGTATAGGGTGATGTTCAAAGAACTTGGAGACAAACAGCAAACTGTGAGGCAAGAACAAAACAAAAACAACCTAACTTGTGCAAAACCCAGAAGCTTCACAATATAACACTCAAAGACTGAACACCCCCTCCCCCCCAAACCCTCACTGATCAAATTCTAAGTTTTAAAGTAATGGCTACACTAACACTTTAATCTGCAAGATTTGTTTAAAGGATTATTTACTCGAAAAAGGATCAAAAGATCACACCTTAAACACACCTTTGTGGAAATCTTTTAGTTGAAATTGCAAACATCTGGTTCCTCAAGAACACACAACCTATACTTCCACGTTGAGTACACAAACTTATGTTAATGTTAGAAATGATGCAATGCCAAGGAAAAAAAAAATGGCCACATTGATCGAACTATGTCATCCATAAGCCCTGAGCACAAACTCTAGAGATGCCCAAGGAAACAGTTATGAATACCAACATAAGTGGAAATTAAATCTATTCTTGGGGGAAAAGCTAGCATTTTAAATGATTCTTCACATGAAAGTCTATTTAAAAGACTTAATAGGCCCTGCTGAAACCCATCAAATAGAACACAGAGACAGATTACACCAGATCCCTAACGTGCATCAAAGACACAAATATATCAGTAATTACATTCAAGAACACATGACTACTTGGGACATTCTGGTTTATGTTTCTTACCTAGGCATTAAACTTACTAATGGATTTATTTTCAATCACTGTAAAACCAACTGCAATTTCACCATATTAAGCTAGTGTCTCTCAACACTTTCTTTCAGGTTGGAGAGAATAAACCTTCATCTAAGCCCACATCTAAACATTTAAACAGAGCCCTAGACATCACACAATAAAGAACCAGTTTTGATTTAGAATAGCAACTGTGAACAATGAGAAGACTGTCTGATACAGTCAAGTGCTCAGTCACCCCATTCATGCTTCAAAGAAAGCATTTCATAGTCCAATTAAAAAAAAATTTTTAAAAAATGAACTGGTTGTCTGAGCTAGCACAGAAAAAACATGAATTATGCAGTCTCACAAGAACAGTTGAACTCAAGTATTTTTTTTCAGGCACCTCCTCTGACTTCCTGAATCACAAATTTAACATAAGAAATCACTGACAGCTGTAAGCTTAATAAAAGGCTCAACATTAAACCCAATTGTGATTACTTACTCAAGTTGGTCATAATTAACACACATCAGTGGCACTTCTGTACTACATCGCTGGTGAAATTTGTAGCCACATGTCTGGCACCGGAACCCCTGGAAAAGCAGCTTCCGACAGAAGTCGCAGAACGCTAACGTGAAGAATGTTTTTCGTACCTGCATTGTCCAAAAAACCCATAATTAGAGTCCTTCTGTAAGCCTGTGATAGGCTATTTACTTTTATCTCCCTCAAATACACTTAGAGGCTCGGGTTTTTATTGTGCTAGAGCTACAGCTTGATATATCAAACAGATTTACATCAGAGATTGTCTCCTTTTGGAAATAGTCTTCACGATTTAAAATTTTCTTTCAGCTATTTATTGGAATTAATGCTTCACTTCATCAGCAGTAAGAAAACCAGCAAAACAGTGCATTATCACCCTGCTAGAAACAAACATTCAGAACTCAATTGGATACAACCTATTAAAACAAAAGCTGCTGGAATATTATCTCATCTTCTGATTTTTCCAGGAGCCAAGTGACATTTCTACTGAACACTCACAGTACTGGAAATACACATATGGCTTCCATATATGGTTACATATATAGCTGTAATTTTGATTACTGAAACTCAGAAACATTTAAAATTGTGAAAAGGGTGAACATATATTATCCCCATTGTATAGGGGAAAAAATTAATTTTCAAATTTAGCAATACTTGGCACTAAACCACGCTCTAGTTATATTACTACCTGTAAAAATCAACATTTCAGAAGGATGTAAAAGACCCATTAAGCTTACTAGACCTTCATCTAACTAGCCAAACTAGCTTGTTTGAGCAAAATAGTTTAAGAAGTTTGCAAACAGAATTTTGTCGGCTTTTTTTGTTCTGGGTTGTTGTTTGAGTTTTTTATATTTTTATTTTTATTTAAATAAAAGGTCTTTCTTCATAATGTGACACACATTTTTTCCAAAATTTTGTTTGTAGCTGGAACCATTTAGATGGATTCTGTTTAGCATCTTCCATTTACTTGGTGCCTTATCAGGTCAAAACATATTTATGCACTAGCATCATTGGTGATGTCAGCACCACTCTGGGAATAGTTAGTTCATTAGTTAATTGCTGCTGCAGAGCCAGCAGGGAGGCCCAGAATACATTTTATAGATACAGCATTACAAATATAGTAGATGATTATTACAGCTCTGCAATGCAGTGCTGATTTAAACCCCCTACATTTATAGATTTTAGAGGGTGTATTCCATCCAAATGTGAAAGTTTTAAGGGTGATCAAGTGCTCTAACATCATTTATTTAAATTACAATTCTAACTCCCTTAAGCTATTGTGATTGAAAACTTCTTTTGCAACCCCCACCACATCCCACAGGTACAAAATACTATTGAAAGTTCTCGATTTGAATTTGAAAGTACAAAGTTGATTTAACCCTACTCAACATTTCATAAAAAACAGTACGTACAAAATTGTGTGTCGTGAGTGGCACATTCTCTAAGACTTCCACATGCAACTCCTCTCCTGTGAGCCAGGAAATGTCAGTGTCCCAGCCAATTGGCTTCTTCTCTCTAAAGTGTAAATAAGACTTGCATTAGCACCAGCCCACAAGCTTGCAGGTCTCCTACTGAAGATGTGAGATGAGGTAGAAAGCTGTGCTCTGGGGGTTTGCTACCCAGTCTCTAACTGCAGGAAACTTTAAAGGCAAGACATTAAGCTCAGCATATAACAAGGAAAGCAAACCTTTCCTGGACAATCTGCATGAATGAAATGCACTTTTTCAATCAGCCCCAGTAGTGTCCAATTCCTTGGTTCCAAGGAGACAAGATACCTTTCTGAGCAAAAAAAGGGCTTGGGAAGTACCTGTTCAACAAGAATTCCAAAGAGATGGCTAATTCTGTGCAGAAAAATAATCTACAAACATTTTAGGGCTGGAAACTCAATTTTTTTTTTTCCATCAAGGGAACTCTGCATTCAGATAAGGGTTCACTATATGCAAGTCAAATAAAACCAACAAGTTAACAAAACCCATTTAATACTTGTTTGGCTAGCATGAGTTTGAGTAATGAGTGTTTTGCCAGGAGTCTATAAGCTCTCATCATTCTGTATTAGGCCATTTCTTGAAGTGATTACATCTTTTTCTAGGAGTTTGTCATTCTTTTTAGAAATGTCTTCAAGGTGCAAATTGTTTTAGTGCAAAGTATCACATCATTCTGAACTCTGAAAACAACTTCCATGATGTTAGATAGAAGTGCCCACACTGGGTTAACTCCAAGAGATTCTAAGAGCAAAAACCATCACACACAAACCATACCCATCTTGTATTCTGTAAACAGCACAGCATTCTGGAATAAGACCTCTCATCATCAGAGCTTTCTTTAGGCTGTCTCGGACTGTCACTCCACATCTTGCTGGAACCTACAGGACAAATATAAAAGAAATTACTTAAAACAAGTTCCAATATATCCTCCCAAACCAGTGCAAATGTTTTGTGCTAAACCCTCACTTTTCATGATGCTTTACAGAATGCTAGGTAAGAGGTTTTCAAAAATCTTTTTTTTTTTGTACTGTGTAAAATTTTATTGGTGAATAGTATATAAGCTACCTAGCTCTGCTAGAGGAGAGAACAAGGTCTACATTTCTATTAACGTTTGGAATTAAATCTTGACCCAACACCAGAAGTGACTTTCCAACTCTTCACCTTGAAGAAAGTGGAGACACAGAACACAGATAGCTAATAACTATGAATATCTATAGAAAGTTTGTGTCAAGCTATAGAAGTGTGTCCATGTGACAAATGGAATTCAAATGAAAGTATTAACTTGAACTGCATTCAAAAAAATCATTATGAAAGAGTAAACATTTGATTTTCTATTTCTAAAATAGAAGATAAACACGCACACAAACTAAAACAATCATCTAAGTCCAGCAGATCATCACCTTTCACTTTAACCTATATTTGCAATTCTACAGACACTTTCCATTTGAAAAACATATTCCTCTCCTTTGTTTCACTATTTGGAAAGTTTATCTAACAGGGTAGGAAGAATGGAGAAGAAGCACGCTAAAACTAGCCAAAGAACTGTAAACTACGAAAAGTAAAGATATTTTCCTTGCTTCTACTACATTGTCAGTGTAGGCATATTTTCTTGGAATAAGTATATCATTCTCTAGGTATACTTGTCATTTAACAGTGTGTAGTGTCAAGCCATTAAACCAGAACAATACATAATCTGGTGATTAAGGTGTTGAGTATTAACCACTTACTATTTCAAGAACTCAACAGTAAAAATGGGTAACACTTGAGGTGGTATACACACTGGGATACCTATAATCGTGGACGGCCCCTCAAATTTGAATAAAAATAAAACCTCCCAGACTTAACTAATGAAAAAAGTCTGTCTGAACACCTGAGACTCAATTCTAGCTTGTTAGTGGCCTAAGCCAGAGCCCTCAGTAGCCAAAAGCAGTCTCTTAATCAGCTTCAAGTGGCTTTGGATCAGAGCCTAGTTTTTGCTCCTTGCACTTAAATTTCCATGGGTATTTAAGGGCCCTATGTCCTACTTAAGGATGACAGTGAAAACTAGCAGTCTATTTCAAGTAGCTTTGCGAGCACCACTTGAGGTTACCCTATATATTGCATTTCTAGAACTTTAATTTGTCTCTTCTGACACATGTTTAAGAAATATATTGCTTCACAATCATCCTCCCGTTAATGTGAAAGTGCTTCTTACAGGTTATTTGCACATTTCATCTGGTCAACCCATTAACATTTAAGATACAATTTCTACTAATTCCTTGGAAAAAACATCATATAGCATGCTGCTTTATAAACTTGATATTCAGCCTGAAATGACTTTGTTTTACACATTCCATTACTTCTTAATGTATCTTTTAATTAATCTAAGTAAATTCTTCCCATTCCAGAAGCTAACACTGTGGCTTTCAGTCACTTGTGAGTGATTCCTCCAGCATAAAACGTCCTTAATTGCTATTTATACCTGTCACTGGTATTAAGGGGGGAGCCTGGGAGAACCTCATATCATCAACAGACGTCCGTTGTAAAACTCAGTCCTCTGTTGCTTAAGTCCCTCTCCAATTGTTCATGGGGTCGTTCCGTGATTGGCACACCCTGTTCCCAAACCCTGGCAAGGTGGTTGGCATAACTAGCATCATTTTACGAGGCAAGGAGCCATTCTGTGACTGAGCGGGTCATATATTCATTCCCTTTCCTCTCATTATCAGGCCCTGATGGTCCGGTGAAGCAAACAGATAAACCAAACAGATTTCTTCTTTCTCTCCTACCAGCTTCAACGCTCCTGCGCATCAGGCTGATTACTCCCTTCCTCTGCCAGATTTGAGGGTCCCAAGACCCCCATGGTGACCAGGTGGTGGTGATGGCCCCATCCCAAAACAGAGAAGCATAACAGCATCCAGAAGCACTGTCTATAAAACCAAACAGTTACCAGTCCTAAGGGGGGAACTTGGACTGGAGCTGCTGCTGGACAGTGAGACCCAGGACTCACCAATGGCCAGGGATGCCTCCTCCACCCTCTGCTTCCTCCAAGGACTGAGGGAGTGACTTGTATTCTTTCATATGAATTTCTAGTCTAGAGCATGATTGTTTTACTGATACAGCAAACCATGTAGTGAAGATTTGACCTGATGTGCAGAGGGTCCAGGTAATTAGAAATTGTAAGGTAAGTTGTATTATAAATTCTGTATTACACTACTTATAAATTGTACAATATTTATTGATTCTGCTCGTAGAAGTCTTGTGCCATTCTAATAACAAATTCTGTGCTATATTAATGATAATATACTGTTAAGAAATGAAAGCTTTAACTGTAACTGCAATTTAGTGACACCACCATTCTGCCACGGATACCGAAAAGAACCTGTTTGTGCCCTCAGCACTGAGTGAAGAGTTCTCTCTGCCCTCAATATATATATTTACAAATACAGAGTAAATATTTTTCTGAATTTGACGAAAATCTCCAAGGATTTCAGAGGAGTGTTCCAACCTCCCACACACATCAGGCCCAATCACGAGCCCTTTTGATGGAGCAAGTAAACGTTCTTTGGCTCAAGGCTATTTTCCTCCAAGTACAGCTTCCGCTGCACTGAGGGAAAGCCCCCCCCAGACACTTCAGGTCTCCCCTTCCAGCAGCTTCAGTTACTTCACCACTGATATTCACAGTGAAAGAATATATATATATATATAAAATATATAAATACTGAGAGGGTGACAGGCAAACCGTGGAGGAAGAGAGGAACAAAGAAAACCAGGAAGGTGGTTGGGCATGAATAAGAAATTGGAGGAGAGAGGCAGGACAAATTTAAGAGCTGACCAGGGAAAGCACATGTATACTGGGAGATGGCATCACCATCAGCAGGTTGGTGGGAAACAACCAAGCAGACAGAGGGAAGAGAGACTGAAGAAATAAATGAAGCAGAGGGCAGGAAAAAAAGATACAATGAACTTCCACATAGAGGAAAACTGGCTGAAACAGCTGGGGAGGCCATGGAAGCACACCCTGAACAGACAGCTTTCATGCTGTGATCAGGAGAAAAGCCATCCTATTTTGGACAAGGCACACCAGAAGGAAGGGAGTGCCTAAAAGAAGCATTAGAACTGAGCATAAAGGGGGGGGCAGGGACAGGTTCTAGCTTAGGCACAAAACTTGAAGGCAATATTAAAACAAACGAGGGTGGTAAAATCTAGACCTGGGTGAGGGAACAGAACAGGAGGAGGAGGAAAAGCCAAGCAGTGGAAAGGTGATTAACATTAAAGAGATTAAGAGAAAAAGGGAAGGATTCTTGTGCTCTCTAGAAGACATTTTCTTCCTCCAACACCGATCCTCCATAAAGAGTCACAACATCTACCAGTACCTCATCAAGCAAAGATCTGCATCAGGAACCTAAAAGTTCCAACTCTAATAATAAATTACACTGGTGCAAACAATGCTCCTTCAGGTGATTTTTTTTTTCTTTTTAATTTTGCTGAAAACAAGATTTATGAAGTTACAGCCATCCTTTGAAGAGACCAATCAAGTCAGAAAAGCAAGCATTCTGCAAACTTGAGAAGTGTCAGAATGAAGATTGCCTACAGCAACACAAGTGCACTAGGACTATGAAAAATATGCATTAGGCATCTTGCTCGCTTATCATTCGTTATTCCTCAGTTTTACTTCCCCAAGTCCTCTTCATTAAAATCCAAGCCATATTTATGCAACTTGCAAGTAGAAACATGGATAGAACATGAGTTCTTTTCGCTGGCATTTGCAACAGGATCCAGCTAAAAAACAGTTAGGGAACTGTTTTGATTACTCTCAAAAATTACCAGGATCCTGAATCAGCATCACATTTGGAACATTCTCTTACAGAGCAGAGAAACAGAAGGCTAAATTAGAAGAACTAAATACTAGAATAATTCCCTGTAGTATTGATTAATCATTTTCCCAGCCTGGTACAGTATGGTCTATGACCATCTGTGCACGTAGCCCTTCAGCCACCTCCTTCAGTCCTTATCAGCATCTGCTCTAAAGCAGAAATCTCGCCCTGCAGAACATTCCTTCCAAAACCTCTCCTCCCCTCCATCCTCTTCTCCACCCAACCATGGCAAGGTTCAAGAAAAATCCCACTCCACACAAGTGATTTGGAGAGCAAGTCCATCTTAGAAAAACCCCAAACAAACAGCAAAACAAACCCCAAAACTAACAAAGACTCTCTCAAATCATTTTTTCCCCCCCAGCTACCAGCCCCGTTCCCCAAAGCGGGAGTTTCAGAAGAGGTTCCTCCTGGTCCCCAGGCAGAGGGAGGGCAGGGGGCCCTGCAGCCTGAGAGCACAGGGACAACAGCCCCGGGCTGCCTGCCCGAAGTGGGCAGCTCCAGCACGGCAGGCAGGCACCAAAGCAGGTTTATCAATTCCATCCAGGCTTTTGACAGGATTCCCACAGAGTGTTTCCACTGAATCACATCAGCGTTTTTTGAGAAAACATCCAATCTACTTCAAAATACACACTCTCATGACTGTCACCCAGCCAAGTGAATAAAGTTTGCATTTTACTGAAAGAATGCTTAATATTATTTCAAACCCATTTTGACCTCATCCATCATCTTTCAAGCCTTCTGTTTCGTAACTAAAAGAATCCAAGTATGTTTCACAACAGTTACCACTTAGAAATTCATGCTACTGACTTAGGGCAACTACTTCCACATCATAATCGCCAAGGGCTTTCTTCTTAAGTTACTTATATATCTAAGACTTATAGATCAGAAAAGGTTTAGGTTTTTTGTAACAACTTGAAAGTTGATTTAGCAAACAATATTCAAAAGTGAAGACCACAAAAGAACACGGACCATATAATAGTAAGGAATAGTACGGAAGCTGCCAATACAGACTGCAAGATGCGTTCAGTGTGTAGCTTAATACACCAGAAAGTAATTTACTTTTGTGTCTTGAATCAGGTTAAGTAGTGATTCAAGCCTGCACCAAAACACATACTCAACTTTCCAAATGGGAAGTCCCAAGGAAACTAATGAAAATTGTTCCATATTCCAAAATCTCTCAAAGCAGAGTCTTGCCATCTAAACAGATGAAACAGAACTAGAGCACTTAATTTCCTCATTTCTTTTACTCGTGTAAACTATTACTATGGACAATAACTACTCCTAAGAACACTGCTGGCATATATTTAGTATCGCAGCCACAAGCATTTCAGCAATGCATAATAAGTAATTTTTTTTCTGTAAATCAGGTCATTCCCAATTCAGTAAGAAATTCAGGGCTACATCCCTAAATAACTCTTACATCACTTTTCTAACATCAGAGCAGAAACTGGCATAGTCTCTGCAAGCTAAAAATGCTTCCATACACCAGTGCAAGTTTCCAATATTTTACAGCAATAAAGAGACTGAGAAGTACTTCAAAAATCAATGTAACAGTATTCTCTAAAAGTGGAGAGGCTGGACAGCTCTGAATATCTAGTATTATACTTCTCAAAACTAGTTAGCTGGTTCCATTTTTTTCTCCTCATCCTAACACTGTAGTTCAGCTCACCATAACCAAGTGCTTTGATGTATGTAAGGTATGTGTAACATACCTTAGAGCTTCAGAAAAATTCCAAACGATTAAACAGAACACTGGGTACAATAGCAAGAAAATTCCAAGTAGTATGGATTTTGAAATATCACTTTAAAATACTGATTTACTTACCTCAAAAGATACACCTTGAAAGTTCACACTTTCTTCACACACACACACACACACACACACACACACCCACCCATACCTACACAACTAAAAAATGCCAGCAGTATGCTCACAGAATTCAATGTGGTGGAACAAAAATAAGGTAAGGTGGGTTTTTTTTTGCCAGAAAACTAGTTTTGCACTCCAACATGTTAGGTTTTCTAGTAGAAATCCAAACATGAGGTCCACGTTTAGCTTCTGATCTAGGGTGTTAAGAACAAATATTTAACCAAATCAGTCAGCCACTTTTTACAGCACTAACAGATAAAATTAACCACCTCTGTGGCAAACAGGACATAAGATTATACTGAACATCACATGCTCTATAAAATGAGGAGTAGGGCTTTCAGATGCAGCTGTTGTGGAATGCAGGGCATGAAGCTCTGACCAGTTTCCAGGAGAAAGCAGCATTTAAGAATATACATTCTTACTGGAGCACATTACGACAAATGGGAGACAGTTCCATTGCATTAAATCTCGTTTCCAAGGGCAGCTGAACAGAATTTACCCATTTGACAAAGCTGCTACCCTTCCATCAAATGCATCCCATTTAACTTGCAAAAACATCGGTTACCAGCACCCATTCGCACCTCCAACACAATTAAGGGCTACTCATTTGTAGAACATAATGGACTAATTTATGTCAACACAGAAATATTTGCTTGCTCCCATCACCAAACCACACTGGATCAAACTTGCTGTGTCTCATCAACAGCAGCCTCCACACTCAGCATTTTTCAAGCTTTTGAGGGATAGCTCCCAATCTGCATTCAGAGGAGAACTGATCATTGTAAGGTGACAGCAGACAGCAGGATCACCGTCTTAAAGTTCTAGTCAGTGTGAATAACGGTGCCAGAAGTTGTGAAGACTTACAGTGACCCACTAAGGCAAGGGAAGTTTGGAAAATAGGGCTTTAGACTTCAGACTTGAGAGAAATGATCATCTAGAAAAATATTTCTAGTCACTACATAGGCATCAAAACCCAGGAACTTGAGTTTTCTGTTCGAGTGACGAAAATCAGCCAGCTGCTCTCCAAACCAAAACCAAACACATTAGAAATTTAAGTTACAAAACAGTTTAAATAAATCTTACTAATAGGTCAGAGCCAGGGTCCACTTGTGTTGAATCCTGCCTCCGATGATGACACTCCAAATGCTTTGAAGGCAGGGGGTTAAGAAACTGTTCAGCAGAAGGGTTAGAAATCACATCCCTCACTAAACTGTTGCAACTGATCCTAAAACCAGCTGCTTTCATCTCCAGGTAATACACACATTCTCTATACATATTAAAGCTTTGGTTGGTTAGTTTACAACACAAGAAGCCATGAATTTAAGTATGACTTACTACACATGGAATTAAAATATTTCTTCTGATTATTTTCAGATTTGTGACTTGCATTCCATTTTGTTGAGTGTCTGCCTAGCACATGAGGGAAAGGAAAAGCACTCCAGACAATACATTCCCCTCTCATTCATTACTTTCTTAGGAAATCACTAAGGTCTCCTTACTCTTAAAAAGCAGGGATCAATGTTTCATGAAGCATTCCAGATGACAAGCCATTGACTTTTGAATAGCTAGTTTTCAATATGATTTAACTTTGCAATCTAAGACTGTGTGCCAATAAAATGGAAGTAGATTAAGTTACTCTCTTTTCAACACATACTACTTTTAATTTATCCAATACTGAGTGCCTGCATGGTGGGTTATCTCTGGCAAGCAGCTAAGCACCACCAACAGCTGTCCCTGATGATCTCAGTATTAAAAAATACTATAAAATAAATGTATCAAGGAAAGTTTACTTGAAAGCAAGCTACCATTTACTTCATTCTGCCACTCTTTTCATATGTTGCATAAAATTCCAAAACATTCAGATACATTCAGCAACCATCCATTGACACAGGCTACAGACAAACTCAATTTCTGCCGCACGTTTGATACGACACGAGAATTTCTAATTGTTTCTGAATGGAAAAATCCTAATCATGTTAAACCACGATTGTAACTAAATGCAGAAACCTAGTTTATTCAGTTGCCTGAACATCCCTTCTCTGAATTTTCCTTGTACTTGACAGGTGAAACTGGTAGGACAACTTGAATGCCTATAGAAATCCAGTGATTACTACTCTGTAAGCTTCAGGTGCAAACTCACAGCATAAACTCCAGTGAGATGAACACTTAAAAAAAAAAAAAAAAAAGGATCAAGTACCAGATTTTAAAATAGAACATTTGAAGGAGCCCAGTTGTGCATGCATGATGAATTAATTTATGCTCAGTATTTAGGTAGGGTAAAAATATCTGATTCTTCCAGTCTTCATGACTGTAGAAAAGACCACATGATTGCTTGTCTAATTAAAAGGCAGATGTACTAATTAACCTAAGGTGTGACAAGAGTGAGAAACCTGAAATGAGTTGTCCCCACGCACAGCATTCACAATCCTGTTTAGTTTCCCCAAGTCTTAAAAATACAAATTCTCCCTTTGAAAAGCTCAGTCTCGCGTCTGCATTTTGAGAACTTGGGCGAACTTTCTAGTACATAAATACCTGACACTAAAGTGAACCATACTACTAACACATTATAAACTGCAAACAAATTTTACTGGCACAAATTTAGGCTGAGTTTTTACACAAATCACCTCTAATTACTCTTAGAAAAACCCCAGCAACCCAAAACATACCCCCAACAAAACACAAAATAAGCAAACCCCACACAATCTTCTACAGCTGAACACAGAAGAAAGGGAAACTTTTTTTTTTTACCAAAATATTACTTTGAGTTTAGAAATTGCCATAGGAAGTGTTGAGACCTCATTGTGAGTGAAAATGCACAATGATTTGATACTATCCAGAATCTGCAGACAGGTGAAGCCCTTGGATGCTGCTAAGCTTTCCCAAAGGAAGAAGAGCATCTGCTACTCTTTCTTTCCCCTTTCTAGTTCCACTGTCACTACTCAGACCACTATAGACAGCAATGAAATTCAAAACTACCAAATCCACTCCTTGTTCATGCTCACAGAAAGAGAGCAGGTGCTGGAGCTATGAGAAAGGACTTCCTATAAATTCACTGAACAGAGCAGCAGAGGCTTCTGACCATCCTTACAAACAACTTCACCAAGATGGTCAGGGGACATGAAGCAAACGTTCCCTCTGGAAGCTAACATTGAGCAGCAGACAGCAACAAGTTAACATACAGATTACGAGCAAGAACCATCACCACCTGAGGTCTTTCATTTCTTACACCTAAACAGCATTTTTTGCTATCTTTCCATGCTCAAGCATACCCACCTTCAGGCCTGCTCTGCTGCTTTCAGACTTTCTTCCCACACTGTAAGTACTTGGCTGGAAGAGATTTCTTGGGTAATTGAAGTCATTCAGAGCTGCTAGTATAAGCAAGTTATATGCTCTTGTTCATAAAGTAGTTGAGTTTGAAGCCCTCCATTCTCTTATCTCCTACTAGACTTCACTACACCACCAGAAACCTTCTAATATTTTTCCTAAGTTACAACTAGTTTTAGACATTTGTTGTTGTATCGGGCCTTGTATTAAACGGCTTTTCTCAAAAGCCTTTATTTCCTCCAGTATAAAGTATAGAGATCTAGCATGTGGCAGATTTAAAGACCAACATGGAATCGGTTTACTCACTCCACATATAATCATGCCTATGGAAATCCTTACCACAAGACACAAACTTCCAGCATTCATAGCATGGATTTAATTGAGACTGTGTGGAGGGTTACCCCATACAAAACACTTAAAACTCATGAAAGTCCTGAGTGACAAATAGCTCAGATTTGGAAGACAACCCATGGAAAATATAATACATGTCTGCCTCATTCTTGTACCCTTCACTGCCACAGAGATACGCTCCAGACACATCCACAAAATATTTATCCTATCCAAGGTCTCAGAACACCTTCCTGCAACAGAGCAGCCACAACTGTTGATGTGACACGAGAAAAGTGTCTAAAAAAAAAAAAATAAATCTTACTAATGCCTTAAGGTCTACAGTAACCAAGCAAACTGACAGGTGAAATTCCCAAATAATGTTAATTGTGCTGTCAACTTTTACAAGAGCAAAAATTGCAAGTCCTTGCAACTGAGAATGGGGACTTTTTTCCTTATCCCAAGCCTACCAGTTGAAAATTGGCAGTCCCAAAGACACACAAAAGATACTGTACTCAGGGGCTCAAAAAACAATTCCCCCAAACAAACCAACCCAAACAAACCCAACCAAAACAAATCAACAACAAAAAAAAACAAAACCCAAAAAACTCCAAACCACAAAAAAACCACAAAACAACAACAACAAACCACTCACACAACTAGAAGCAATCCCCAAAAATGCTTCCATCTTGTCCTACATACAAATATCACATTGCTGTAATCCTTACACTTACAGAAAACTATTTATGCTCACTGCCTGGCACCACTCCTCCTCAGTTCATCTGAATCTTTTTCACTGTCTTCTGCTTCTTCTATTAAACTAAAGTTATCCTACTGAAATCTTTAATGACTTTTTCGCATACCTCTGTATCAGTTGTTAATCCTCATTCTCCTTGATTTACTACCTCTCCGTAACAACCAGCTGTGTGTCTCCTTCTGTTAACTTGTATGGGGGTGTTCTGTTTCTTTTATCTGTCTGCTTGCACCTTTAATCATATAATTAAAAATAAAATCAAATCCTAATCCACAACACTATATCCCTTCCCCAAAAAGTAAGTCTCAGGACCTAACGTAATCTCTCAGAAATCTAGCAGTCAGCTCAAGGTCAGAGTTCTTACCTCCCTCTCCCATCCAACACTCTCCCTTTATTAGCAGCTTTGTTACTATCCACACCACAGCCATTTATATCCCCAACTCAAACAAGCTTTAAACTAAATTTTCCCTACATTCTCCTTACACACGGTTTGGATAAGCATGGGAGATTTGTCCTCCAAAATCAGTAACTACTTCAGGTAGACTTTTACCCTCTGTCACGTCTATTATTTCAACGTCCTTCTCTGCCCTAGGACCAAACAAACCACAGCCTTATCCTGGTCACATCCATGCAGAAGGCTTCTCCAAAGGACATCTCACTGGCCAGTTAAACCATGCCACTGAGGAAAGAGGAAGTATTCCACACATTTATCTCTCTGCATTATGGAGATCAGCTTGGTTTTGCTTTCAAAAAAAGTGATGTTCTAAGCCTCCTGTGTCACCGGCTAAATCAAGGTGCTGACTTCAAGTGCTACCTGATGAGCAGCAGTAGGCTCCACCACTCACTGCCTAGGCTTTCAAGGAAACACTTCCACACCTTTTCATGCGCTAGGAAAAACTTGTTATCCACTGCTCTCCTTTATCACGACACAACCAAACCTGACATTAGCTATACTACCTGTGCACCAAAATCACTTCCAATGATCAATGTCATCTTATTTCTTTGTAGGCCATCAGTTTCCTCATGTGATATGCCTAATTGGAGCCAGCTCAAACAGATGCATTTGCTTGATCATAAGCATAAACAATTCTACTGATAAACAAAAACTGTAGACTACTCCAGTAACAAGGCAGTTGATAGGAAAAAATGTAAGCATAACCCTCACCCCTGCTGCCACTTCCTGCATTTTTACCAGCTCTAAACAAGTAGCTGAAGACTGCTGTAGTACTTATGACCACTTCAGAGTATGATCAAAGATAAATGAGGAGGTTGGTTCTCTATTACCCACTTAATTCCAGTTGCTTTCAATTAAGACAGTCTAAGAACTGTCATTGCATTCCCTGATAAAGAGTTGCTAATATCTGACAAAAATCTCTTGACTCATGAAGTGGGTCTGTGGTTTGAGGCATAGAATGAAAATATTACTGTGATATTTAAATATTTCTTGCAGTAGATATTAACTGAAAACAGTTAAGGTGGGAGTGGCGGAAAGCTTACTGCAACTTAAAGAGCATCTCTCCCAGCTACACGCTTTATCCTTACTTGAACAGCCATACGGAACAGGGACTTGGGCAGAAGGAGACTTTAATGGTAGGAACCATGTATTTTCACAAGGAATCTCCTTCCTACTTCAACCCACCAAATCTGAAGCTATCCTGTGTACTTGAAAACCCTAAATGACCATCATGTCTAAGTAAGCAAATGGCTCAGTTAATGGTCGCAAATGAGACACAACAGGTCTATGCTTAAAGCCAGGGGCTACGAAGGAAGACTAAGACATGGGCAACACTCCTCTGCCCGTTGAGAGAATGAAGGAAGTCTACCGAAGTGAGTAATCTCAGTCTTCACTGAAACCTGCTGGGTGGCAGCCCACCATCTGACTACTATGTGTAATTAAAACTGCACTGTAAGCTTCAAAAACCCTCAAAGAGGTTTGCTTCTGGAATTTTCTTTGTTTTCAACATACTATGTGTAGGACCAATAAATACAGAAAACAGAGTAACTATATTAAGAGCAGCCATAGAAGAAATTCCTGGCTTTCTCAATAACATGAGCTCTGTTTCAAGTTACAGAGAAACGAACTTCAGCTCCAAGGCCAATAACCTCAACAGTGAAAGAGTTCCTATAAGCACCACTTCCCAGATCTAGGTCTATTAAAAAAACCTAACAAAGTTCAATTTAATAATGTAACTAGATCCAAGCAATGTATAAAATTCAAGTAAAAAGATTTTAGCAAGCTGGAACCAAGCTGCAGGGCTAGACTGTTAGTGGTGTTTACGCTCCACCTAAAGAGAGCTGGAGACAGGAGCAAGAGCCTCTCCCTAACTACACCCAACTAGAACCACATTTGCAACCCAGAGCCAGGAAACAGCATCTAGAGTCAGTGCTGGAAAAAACTCCTATGGCCCTGCTGCCAGTCACTGAGTGCTACTGTTAAATGCTACAATTCCTTCACCCAATGACAGCACATCCTCAAGCTAGAAAGTTAACTCTTAGTCAAGACATGGCAACAAACAAGCTGGCATTCTTGAACTTAATCTCTCTGATTAAATCTGCAGGCTCCTAACAAGCATGCCTGCTACCACAGAATCACAGCATTGACCAAAAAACTCAAAGCTTTGGGATAGTGACCATGAAATTATTAAGTTCTCTGTTCTTAGAGACGTTAGGAGGGGGGTCAGCAATACTGACACTCTGCACTTTCGAAGGGTGACATTTGACTTGTTTCAGACGTTACTTGATAGAGTCTCTTGGGAGTCATTTTTGAGGGATGTAGGAGTCCAGGAAGGCTGGACATGTTTTAGGAAGGAGGTCTAGAAGGCGCAGGAGTAGGCCATCCCCACGTGCCGCAAGTCAAGTCGGCGGCAGAGACCGGCCTGGCTGAATAGGGAGGTTTGGATTGAAATCAGGGAAAAAAGGAGGGTTTATGGTCTCTGGAAGAAGGGGCAGGTGACTCATAATGAGTATAAGAATGTTGTCAGGTCATGTAGAGAAATAATTAGGAGGTCAAAAGCAGAACTAGAAGTAAGTCTGGCTTTAGAGGTGAAGAGCAAAAGAAATATTTCTATAAATACGTTAATAATAAAAGGAAGGCCACATCTCAGCAAATTTAAAACCAAAACAAAACCAAACAAAAAATCAGGTGAAAACATCTGCCCTTTAACCTGTCATTCCCACTGCAAGTCTTACGATCTCTTTTGTTTGGTGCGGCAAGGGAACGAAGGGATGGCAGGAAAGCAGCAGAGGAAAGGGAAGGATGCTCCCAACACCCAGAGCTACTCACTTAAGGTTTTCTTTGCCAGCAGCTCAATTTCCATGGGTAGTCACAGTTCAGTGGCAGCCAATACCTGACTGCTACGAAAAGCCCAAGTTTTAAATGGACTCTGGCCACGCTATCCACTCACTTCCCACTTTCTCTAGAACCAAGTATGCACCGCCTTGCAACAGAAACCCTAGGCTATGTCTTGTCAATAACTTCACATGCCACAGTTTGTAGCATATTACTCTAAAGTTGTATGGAGGCTCTTCAGCTGGCAGCTCTGAATTGATTAAAAAAAAAAAACCCCACCTATAGCGGACAATTAAATAGCCAGCAAGAAGTGAACCCTTCTGCCCTGACTCCAGGAATCACTGTAACATTATCAAAACTGACAAACACTAGCTTTTGAGCAGTTTGTGGGCAACATTTCTTGCCCCTCCTAATAGCAACTACACTCCTCCCCATGCCAGTTCTCTGCACAGGGCCTGAAAGCATCAGGGTCGCAACATGGAACACTCACCACAGTGAGTGGGGAGGGGAAAACAAACCAACCAACCCACCCCACCACAAAAACCAACCCAAGCCATTCTGCGCAGCTCTCCTTCGCTGCAGGAGGCTGGTACTCAACTCCAACACATTCACTGCTGCTAGTAACTTTGACAACATGCTAAACACTTCTACCAACCTTGTCCTGGTAAACTAATCAATACTTTTGTATAATACAAGAAATGGAGCTTCCTGTCCTTTCCTAAGCATTGTAAAATGGTAGATTACTATTTAACCAAGAAAGTTGATTTGGAAAAATTATTTATTGAGGCATCTTCATTGTTATAAAACTCCTGGAAATTTTGTATTCTGTGTAATTGGTATAATGCACATCCTTGTGTTAATCCTGTAGAAAACATTCAACATACCACAACAACTGAGGGCATCAGAGCATAAATAGTGATCACGCCACCTCTCTGACCTCTACACAGGTATTTTTTCAGCTTTTAAATTAACTTTTGCATGCAGAAGGAGAGAGATACAGGAAATATTGAGGTTACAAGTATACGAATAGAAACTGACTCACCACAGTCCTTTGCTTGTTGGGCAGGAAGACTCTAACAATAGGCTTCTGTGGAGACTTAGGGTTATTCCGTGACATATCGGCAGGGTTTTGATAAACCGAAAGTGATGAAGGTGCTACAGAGATGCTAGAGGAGGAAGATGATGCAACTGTGTCCGTTGAAGCCGAACTGGAGACAGAGAAATCCGTTCCATTCCCCATGGATTCCAGTAACTGCTGTTCTCTCTGCTGTAGAGCATCTAGTTTGCTGGTGTACTCTTCATAGGCCTGTGAAGGAAGAACAGCTCTTTCAATGATGCAATAGCCTCAGACAAAACCAGAAATCTAAATTCAGAATGAACACGAAACAAAACACATTCTAAACTAAATCGTATTTCCCAGGAATACGAACAAAATGGTCTGGTGAATGTTTTCAGCAAGACACAAAGAAGAAATGGCTTCCCATTCATTATGTTAAACTTTCTGAACCAACAACTAAATTTTTTTTTTATAAAATAAATGGATAAGTGGATAAAAGAAATCCTAAATCACAGTTTCAAAGCACCTGCACTAAGTCGTCTAATTCAAAACTACAGACGACAACAATCTTTACCAACTGTTGTCAGCTGCACTGCCGAATTACTGTGCTACAGCTCCACTTATTATTCTGTTAGAATGACAGCTAAATACACCCAATGTAATCATTAACAGAGAACTGAAATCTGTTCATCATCTGCATCTGACGACTCACCTAGCTCACTGTTCACCTCTGGCACTATCCTTTCAAAAGAGACAGTACAAAACACTTCATTTCAGTTAGAACACAGATAAGTTTGCCCTGTTGAAGTCATCCATAAAAAAGTAAAAGCGATCCTTTGAAAGAATTTAAGATATGTAGGAGATTAATTTGATTTTCCACCAGGTTTACATAAAATCTTAATGCAAGTTTCTTAACATTACTGATTTTTTTGTTTTGTTTGTTTAAGTTTGCCCATTATGTTTTTATTAAATGTAGTCAACTGAAACATTATTGTCAGTCTCTATAATACAAATACGTAATTGGTATATATTTTTGTTTAAAGTTTGTTTTCCACCACCTTTGTTTTCGTAACAAGAATATTGTGATCTGTATCTAAGTATCAAAATTATTTTTTTTTGCATTAAATTAGTAAAGAGTATCTTCAAAAATATGAATTAGTTAAGGAATGTGTATTTCATGCTATATAAACATGTCCACTGTTAACCAAGCATGTGTCACACCTTTACAGACAAGAAAAAACAAAGATCTGAAAAACCTAACATCTAGGCAGTAGGGAACAGAATTTCCTCCTTAGCTCTTCAGGAAGACCAAGATCTATGCCAAGCTGCACACTAATTTTCAATACCACAAAGGATATTTATGGCCAGAAAAGATACTCTACACACACCACACACCCCCCCCCCCCTTTAATTTGCTTTCCCCAAGTTTTCCCTGCATAACATGTTGTTAATGAAATTTGTAGAGAATTGAACTGACCCAAAAGTCTGCAGGGTCTACATCTGGGAAAAAAAAATATTGAAGAGAAAAAAGAAAGAGCATTCAGTAGTGATGCCACAAATACAACATTTTACTACAAATTTATTTCTCTAGGCCGTATGTGCAGGTTCAGCTAACCCAGGCTGGTTTTGTTGAGTAAACCCTGCTTGGCCCTTCCCTTTTCGTGAATGTTCAGTGTCCCCCAGGATGGATCAGTTTTCAAAATCTGTCTCATCATCCACACAATGTTAACAAAGAGAATGATAATTTGACAGTAAGGACTAAGAAAGAAAAAGCATTTTAAAGAATCGTGTTGAACATTGCTATTTCAGGTTCTCAATTTTATAGGTTCCATTTTTAATAAATGGCCATAAGTTGCAGGGAACTGAGAACTGCTTGCTGTTTCCTTAAAAAATTGAACCTGCCTAGCCTTTTCTGAATAGACCCCAAACTCAGAGACTTAAAACGAAAATACTTTCATTCTAGCCCAAGTCTACTGACAAATCAAATTGAAAAGTTACCCAATTAGAATTCATGGCATTTTGGCTATACAGTACCGTCAGTGTCTCTCTCCTACTTCCATGATCAACTTTTCATGTAAATTCCATTAAAAACTCCATGTGTCAAGAATTATTTTCAGTAAACAAAAATTAAGAATCATAAACTGTTACCATTTCACCAATACTTTTCTAAATACTTACTTCCTTTTCTCATGAACATTGCAAAACAGCATTTGAACACACGCAACATTACATTGCTTCCGGATACTTGCAGGCTTAGTTCCTTCACAAAACTACACACATCTTTCAAAATGCTCAATCCTACAATGTTTACACTGTCAGCTTCATCTGTCACTACTGCAAACTCAAAAGATTTATTTTAAAAGAGAATAAACAATGAACATGGAAAGCTAGGAGCTGTTCCTGGCTTTGGATTCTATACCATTAAATTCTGCATGAAAAGCTTTCTATTTTGTATGGAGACAAAATCTCTCAAGTATTATACTGTTACTCAATGTCATCGCAGAAGATCCCTTAATAAGACATAATGGAACTTGAAATGCATCAGTACACTGTAAATACATTTTTCCCTTTTAAAACAATTATTTACTTTTTTATACAGAAGGAGCAACAGTACATACAGAAGAATCGGAACAGCTCCAATAAAATCTCCTTTTCACAAAGATTAAGCACTCTGGTGAGACGTTGGTTTCAGATGATGTGTAGCAACCATAGACCTTACACAGCCAACAGTACCATGTCAAAACATACAATTTGCCCATGGAGTTAAATTGGAAGAGTGTTACAACAGCAAAGCTGACCTATGACAAGTCAGAAGAAAGATTATGCTGCAGAGATGGCGTATTTACAACGGAGACTTGCAGCAGCACAGCCATGTTAGAAGACAGGCACCTACAGCTACACAAACCTCCAAGTCATTCAAGACCCTCTGGGTCAACTAGAAGGTTGATTTCACAGAATCACAGAATATTAGGGTCTGGAAGGGTCCTCGAAAGATCACCTAGTCCAAACCCCTCGCCAGAGCAGGACCACCTAGATTAGGTCTCACTGGAATGCATCCAGGTGGGTTTTGAACATCTCCAGAGGAGATCCCACAACCAACTCGGGCAGCCTGTTCCAGTGATCTGTCACCCTCACCATGAAAAAGTTTCTCCTTCTGTTTACATGGAACTTCCTACGTTCCAGCTTGCACCCATTGCTGCTTGTCCTATCATTGGACGTCACTGAGAAGAGCCTGGCTCCATCCTCCTGACACTCATGCTTCACATATTTATAAACATTCATGAGGTCACCCCTCAGTCTCCTCCAAGCTGAAGAAACCCAGCTCCCTCAGCCTTTCCTCATAAAGGAGATGTTCCAGTCCCTTAATCATCTTTGTGGCTCTGTGCCGGACTCTCTCAAGCAGTTCCCTGTCCTTCTTGAGCTGAGAGGCCCAGAAGTGGACACAATTTTCCAGATGCGGCCTCACCAGGGAAGAGTAGAGGGGGAGGAGAACTTCTCTCGACCTACTAACCACACCCCTTCTAATACACCCTGGGATGACATTGGGCTTTCTGGACACAAGGGCACATTTCTGGCTCATGTTCATCCTGCTGATTTCTAACACTGGTTTTCAAAAAGAAACAAAAAAAATAGATAAATTAAGTTTGTACAACTTCTACAGCATGAAGATTAAGCTGAACACTGAAGTAACTCATTATATAAAGGACTTTCAGAAGGCAAAGTTTATAAGATCTAGAATGAAATCCATTCAGTTTACATATTCCCATTGAGATGCGAATAACATTTTGCAAGAAAACGTAAATATTGCTTTCAACTTGATACAGAATCACAGGAGGGAAGGGGAAAAAAAAAAGAAAAAAAAAAGAAAAAAAAAAAAGAAAAGAAAAAGAGAAGGTTGGAAGGTCTCTCTGGAAGCAAATACGTGTTTAACACAGAGCTAAGTTTCAAGTTCAATCATGTTGCTCAGGGCCTTGCCAAAACAAACTTTGAAAGTCTTGAGGGATGGAGACCCACAACTTCTGGGCAACCAGTTCCAGGGCTCAAAACCCACTCTCATGATGAAGAATTTTATCTTACTAAATTAACTTCAGGCTACCTGTGACACTGCCTCTTCCCCTTGGCCCTCTCTTCAGGTTGCAGGAGCCTGCAGATTCCTCCTTAGCCTGCTCCTTGCCATGCTAAACACCACTGCCTGCCTGAATCCACGGGCAGCCACCTTGTCCCAGGTGCATGATGCTGCGTTTGACTTCGTCGTCGTGCTGCTTCTTGTCACGAGGCTTCTGTTCTTCAGCTCCTCCAGCTTGTTTATCAGTTGCCAAAAATAGGATAACGTGCATTATCCTCAACAAATTTATTTGTTTGCTGTATCACTACAGGGCTCCCAATTTAGTGTGAATTTACAGTATTACACGAAGTTGAAAAGCTGACTATTACATTTAAATTGGCATGTTTTCAATCTACGCATATTTCTACAGCTATCTAAAATAGAAGAAATAGTGGATTTTAATCATATTGCCTATCAGTACATATGCATACCATACAATACAGTCTCATACACGTAAGAATACTCCTGTATTTCAACTTTCAGCTAAATAAAATGTATAAAGGCCTGGTGAGCTGCCAAGCCCATCTAAAGCATTAGAAGCTGCCATGTTTACAGGCAATGTACATGCACACCATAATACAGTCACTGCTCACTCAGGGGCAGCAGAGCTGAAGTTACTTATTGAACATTGCAACTTATTGACAAAATAAAACCCGGCCTTAGAAATCAACAGAATTCGCACAACGTTATACACGTGTGCCAACAGAGATCTGTTGACAAGGAAGGGAGGCAGCTGGGATTGAGCGGTCAGCGCAAGGCGCCCAAGACGGAAGGGCCCGCTGCCCCCAGTGCCGCACAGGGCCCACGGAGCCTGGCCAGGCTGGGGAAGAGACCCCACATTGTCACCCCCCTCCCACACGGGTCTGCAGGCTGCTGCCAAGATCCCCCGCTGCCAGGGGGTGTTTGTCTATGGAGATTAAAAAAAAAATAAATAAAATACAAGGGGAACAAAGCGCCCAATTCCGATGGTTCCTGAAAGCTAAAATGCAGAAGGGAATAGTAAAGAGCAAAGGGAAAAAATGAGGGGTGGGGACACAACAACAGGGGAGAGGGAAGGACCAGAGACAGGAGGCTGTGCAGAGGGGACAGACAGTTGTGCAGGGGGGCAACGGGCTGCACAGCCCAAGCCTGGAAGGGATCAGGGGAAGTAATTGGGGAGCTGCTTGGTATGGTTGGGGCACGAGAGCATTTCAATACTTGAAGGGGGCTTATAAGAAAGATTGGGCCTGTAGCGACGGGACAAGGGGTGATGGTTTTAAACTAGAAGAGGGAACATTTAGCCTAGTAGAAGAAATATATTTTTTTACAATGAGGGTGGTGAGACACTGGCACAGGTTTCCCAGAGGGGTGGTAGATGTCCAATCCCTGGAAACGTTCCAGGTCAGGCTGGATGGGACTCCAAGCAACCTGATCTAGCTGAAGATGGCCCTGCTTACTGCAGGACGAGATGACCTTTCCAACCCAAAGCTTTGTATGATTCTATGATTTGCTGAAAAATATGTGTATTTTTGTATTACATATTAATTATATTTGAAATTTGCTTTCTTGGTCCCTAAATAGGCTATACACTCTAGTAATAACACAGAGGGAAACAAAAAAGCAACAAATGAAATTTTTTTTTTTAAATTAATTTGGGAAAAAAACAAGTAGCAAAACACAGTTTGTCCTCTTCCCTGCTCCCTACCACATCTGGTTAGAACCCTAGTCTAAATTCAAGCAGACCAATTCGTTTTACCATTCTCTCTCCCTCCTTCAATTTTCACAGAAACACAAAATGTTGGGGGTTGGAAGGGACCTCGAAAGATCATCTAGTCCAACCCCCCTGCCAGAGCAGGATCACCTAAATTAGGGTACATAGGAAGGCATTCAGGTGGGTTTTGAAAGTCTCCAGAGAAGGAGAACCCACAACCTCCCTAGGTAGTATCCACACATTGCAAGACTCCTAAAAGCCTAAACTACACCTTCCTGGTCTTGGAAATTGAGATTGTTTCTATTTAAAAGATGTCTGACCTTTCAGGCTGTTGATCAAATGCAAATCCCACTAAGTTAAACGCAAGCTGAAGATAGACAGTAACATACGTCAGGATTGCTTCATTTAGTAAGACTCCTAAATCTGTGCTTAGTCTAACTTTAGACACTCCAGTTTTGGTCCAACATATTTGATAACATCTGTTAGGAGCATGATAAAAATAAATCTGAGTTTCCCGAGAACCGCCACGTTTCCTTGTGCCTGTCTCCAGAGTTAGCATTTTTCTGGAATCCCACAAACAGACTGAAACAACCTGAAATTCAGCACTAAGATCCACTTCAGACTTAGCTCAGCAAAGAGGTAATCTTCTTTAATTAATTAATTTGTTCTCCTGTGTGGATTCTTGAGATACACAGGGATAAGGAAAGAAATTCAACAGCCAAACTCTCAAAAATGACAACAGCAAGGCCTCTGAACAAAACAGCCCAGGAAAAGGGAAAGCTAGGGAAAAAAAAAAAACCACTACAGAAAACCAAAACCAAGCACAGTAGTTGGGATGAAACATACCTCTACCTCCACGACTCCTATTTTAAATTGCTTCCAAGAGTAAGAGTAGGAAAGAGGATGATTCCTTCAAGACACATCTAGAACACTGAGTTTTAAAACCTATTTTGATACCACTATTATTCTAGATATGCACGTGTATAGTTTTATTTTGGGAGTCTGAAGAAAAACATGCAGGTATCTTACTACGGTACTGTTAACTGAAGTACCCTACAGATCCAGGATGCAACTCCACACCATGAGAAGACTATTTATATGTGAGTGGGCTAATGCTGTTCATTTAAGTTCTCAGAGATGAAGTGTTCACAAATAATACTGTACATGTAACTATGAGTCAAGGACACACAATGCATTTTGGAAGTTGTAAATAAGTAAGGCCTCTCTGAACTCTGAATTAAGAGTCTACAAAGGCTAACAAATCTGATTAAGTCATTTAAGCACAATGTCTCCTTTCCAAGTTTGAGCTGACTGCTTTGGGCCAGTATGGATCTGTGCAAGCCATTTCAATTTGTAAACAAACAGCATTTGTTGCCAATGCTAAGTTGAAATACACAGATTGTTGTTCTCCTTTCCCTAACCTAGGTTATCCTTTTCATCAGTATTTTGCTGATGGAGACAAAAAAAAAAAAAAGGGGAAAAAAAAATAATTGATGGTCATTATAGTAGAATATGCAATTGCATATTTTAACCATTTTTGCTAACTGAATCCCAGCTCTTCCTGGTAGCATAATATTAGACTTCTCTGCAGTAAAGACTTCCAATATTTACAATGCTTAGACAAACTCTTCAGAAAAGGGTTTTTCCACAGTGAATCACAAACTGTATTTTGGGAAATAGCAGTTCAAGGACAGCTATAACGCACTAAGAAATTATGTGGGAAGACAAAAATCATTGATGTTTTTGGCTGCTCTGATGCAGAGTGCTTTCTAAAGTGTGCTAAAACCTACTGAGGAGCTCCTGCAGCCTCTTTTTCCAGAAGAAAAAAATGCTATTAGTGATATTTCTGTATCTACAGAGACAAGCAGTTATTTCAAATATTTGCCAGTGACTTCCAGGGGCTTGTTAGATCTGAGAGAGGTGCTCACACACAGGGGATGAAAGAAGTCAAGAACTAGAATAACCTAAGAGAGAATTGTAGCTACAAGCCATTTTTGGATTTTCAATACAACCATTGCTTACTACATTTATTATTCTTCCAGTCAGAACAAACAGCAAAGTTTTTCTTGTAATCACATTAGAGAACACTGATAAGATTCCCACAGCTATTACTAATTATAACAATTAGAAGAAAATTGTGTGGCTAATGACAAGTGGTTTTTTTCCTTTCTTCTGTTCATTCAGAAGTGTTTCTACAGCTTTGGTCTCTTTCTTCAGCCCCTACTTTCCTGCCCTGAGACAAGAGAGACAAGCTCCCTGCCCCTCTCCAGCTTCACACTACATTTTCCATTCCAGGCAGCTGCAAACAAAGTAGCCCACCCAGGCTTGCAGGCCCCACACCCCACGCTCTGCAGTCACCTTCAGACCATCAACAGAGGAGTGATGGATCGAGGCAGGGAGATACCCCTGAATCCAAGTACTCCCTCTTGCAGAAATAATTAAATATAAGCTGAATTCAACATAGCACACATCAATCACTTCCAGTATTTCAAGAAATCCATTCCTCTTTCATAGTCAATTGATGAATCCTGAAATGATGGCTGCAACAATAGCTGTCAGTTTTAAAGTTCTTTTGATGCAAAACACGTTGAACACTCCTAGAATTAAAAAACAGTCTGCCACAAAAAGACCTGTTCTGTCTTCTTACTCTCAGATGAGCACAGAAACAAAAGCTTGTTAGCTTCTATTTTCTTGAGTGACTGTAACTAAGGCACAAATTCCTTCTCATTTTTAAATGAGGTCTTTGTTTCATATTCAATGCACAAATAACTTTACTACATAATTTTACTGCATCCCTTCAGTGCTCAACTTTCAGAATTTGTTTTCTTGTTCAGTTCTTCAGCTTTTCTTTGTGTACTTCCACTCCTACAGCCCCTTCCTTTCCTCTTTTAATTCAAATGCAATTTTGTCAACAGGCTAAACCACAACTTTCCTTGACAGCAATATGGAAGCAGCTCCAGCACAGGCCAGGAACCAGCACAAGGGGTGCTGTAAGTTCTGTGAATGTGAGCAGTTAGTAAGATGTTTAAGAAACAAAGGCGATGGAGCACTGGAACGGGCTGCCCAGGGGAGTGATCGAGTCACCATCTCTGGAGATATTTAAAAGATGTGCAGATGTGGCACTTGAGAACATGGTTTAGTAGTGGACTTGGCAGTGTCAGGTTTACACTTGAACTTGATGATCTCAAAGGTCTTTTCCAACCCAAATTACTCCACGATATAAAGCCAGACAGGAGTACAAAAGAACCGAACAAATCCTATTGTACTGAACCTCTACACACTAGAAGAAGGATGGAAAGCTGTCAGGCTTTTCATAGGTATATAAAAAGCCACGGTTTTGCAGAAGGCATTGCATCAACAAACTAGATGTTTGAAGCAGTGAAAGGCAACACGGGTGACAGCAAAAGCCCTCATTTGCAAGTACTTACCTAGCAGTTAGCTTTGGTTAATTCCAACTTTTGCTAAGAGAAGCAGACAACATGCTTGCTGATAGTGCTCAAGGATCAACAAGCACAATCTAAAGATGTCCTTAAAAGTCACTCACGCTTTTTTGGAAGAGATAAGAGCCCAGAGCAGTGGAAAGAAACAAAGGGAAGGGTGATACCATCCAAGTAACAGACTAGACTCTGTACATACGGAGTTTGCTACCGCTAACAGATGTCAGACAGGCAAGTTATCTATTGAACCACCTAAGCTACCGATGTGTGTTCTACATACTCTCAACCTACTCATCTTTCTTAGTTCCACATTTCCTGGAAGCAGATGTTTTCTTCCACAATTTATCACACTATATTCAGAGCTTTTTACACACAGCTTTGTCCTTTCATGTTGCAACCAGGGTTGTCCTGGCCCTTTTTCTGACAGGTGGAGGAATAAAGCAAGCAAAAACTTCAGCTCCAGCAGCGACAAGTTAGATTCCGGTAAACTGCTGCCAAGTAAATTCTGACAATAGGAGTAACCACTGATCTTGACCAAGACAAATGCAGTCAAAGAGGTGGAAAAGCACAGAAAGGACACAGTAAACAACTGCTGCTGGGCTGAAATGAGCAGTCAAGGGTAAACAGTAATCTTGCTTCTCACTGTATCAGGCATTCTGCAATTTATTTCTTCTTTTTCTTTCCCTCACACTTTATTTCTACCACAGGAAATCTACACACTGAACAAATGACAGGTTTGCAGCATTTAACCCTCTTCACTTCAATCAATCCATCAAAGATAATTTAATCTAAGATAATAACCATCCAAACAAAGTTCCTCTCCTCTCTAACCCCATTTGCTAGGTTCTTGGCTTACTGCTGCAAGCTCTTCCCCTTCCCTAACCTTAACCACAGCTTTGGGGCTCACTGGACCATATCAGGACAAGTTCAGTCTACCAACTGTATGGCAAACTAACCCAACAAAACCAGAATATTCTCCTTCCAGGTTAGCAATTGGAAGTGGCTTGGCCACTACTAGCGCTGCAAATACCTGCACAAAGGAAGCGGAGGAACCACACAGCAAAGAGCTAGGAAAAACAAGACTTTTCATTTCAATGATGGTGGGCTCCTTTCACAGGACTCACCATCTCATGGGATAATTCAACTCAAAATGCAGAATTCCAGTCACTTCCACCTTCCTCCCAGCGGCTTACTGCTCCCTAGCCAGTATCACCACTATTTGTCTCAAGACTCTCTTCATGATCCAGCACAACTCACTGCACCAGATTAACACCCTGCCATGTCTTGCAGGGCTTCCCTACCATGTTGATAAAGCCAGAGTTGCAGTTTCATCTCAGCAGCATGTGGAACCACTGAGCTTGCAAATCTACTTTATGCTTCATGGTTTTGTAGTCCCCAACTACTTCAGACTTGACATACTCTTTACACTATTGTAAATCATGTCTTAGTGCACACTGATGACTGCAAGTGCTGTCTTCCCTATCAATTAACTACAGAATAATCAAAAAGTTCCCAGTGTAGGGATCTCAGTATTAATTCAGACACAACCAAGTGACAAATGGCTGTAATGAATTAACGATTTCACTACCTGAAATCCAGACTTCATACAAGTTAAGCTCATTATTATTGCAATTAGATATACAATCTAAAGAAACCAACATACATGTGGAATATTAAATCCAGACATATGGAATGAACTGGTTCATGTGAAAACAGAGGTGTGTTTATTTACCACTGAGAGGTTAAAACAGTGATTAGCACTCCTTCGATACTCCCATTTCACATAAGCAATAAGTAAAGCAACTGTAGAAGGCCTCATTTGACCTTAACTGTTAAGGACATTATGCCAACATTTGTATAACCAAGCTAGTGCCTTACTCTGACATATTAAGATAAAAGTTAGAAGTACCTCAAATAATGAGATCTTTATTTTTAATTACCCAGTGCCTTTAGGCAGCAATTACAATTAAAAAGACTACAAAAGAAATCTGGTTGACCTCCAGTTATTTCAATACTTGAGAAAAAAAAAATCAAGAAGAGGGCAAGGCTTGGAGCAAGTGATACCCATTTAATTCCTAACAGACATAATTTATGCATGCAGTCCTTTTTTAGGCTCATAACAGTCCTATGTCAATGCAACTTCATGAATCTGGAGTGATGAAAGAATACAGAAATTTCATTTGTAGTTAGCTAACAAATTAAAAATAATACTCCACCCTACAATTCTATGTGTTTCTTTAAGAAGTTCCCTTCTACTAACATCATTTTTCGGATTCTACATGATTATTTTTTCAAGAGAAAAAAATGAAGTCAACTGTGATAAAAGTAATGTTAGTCTTATAAGATGCTTTCATGTGTATATATTTGCTTTTAACAACAGACCATGCCATTTTCTATTATATATACACACAGTGTTCCCTGCCCCCCATCTCCGAAAAGGGATGCTTTACATTTCAGTTGCACCAACATAACTGTTAAACCACACTACTGATCATCCCCTACTTATGTGTATCAGGAGTTCCATACAGTTCCTTTTTATCTCCAGGGAAAGAGTTAAGTTTCTAATACACAAGGAGAACATTCTCTCCAACGACAGGTATCCTCAGTTTTAACATAAGATACTTCATATAAGATGAAGATAACACACCATTAATCCAAGAACATTTGTTTCAACCTAAACTTACCTCTAAATATATCGAAGGTGGGTTATGTTCTCCTCCAAATTTGTCTAGCAGTGCCTCTATGTGTTCTTGTGTTAATTTAATCATCTGTTTGATGTTCCATACCTAAAATAGAAAAATTTTATAATCAGCAGGAGCCTAGAGAATCTGTTCTAAAACAAAACAAAAAATGTCATGATATTTAATAACAGAAGTCCATATTAGAAATATTTTAATTATCAGCAAAAGAGTGTACAAAGCTGTCCCTTTCATCCACTGTCAGTAATATACAGCTCGCTTCTGAGACAGTGAAAAATTAAATTTGGGTTTGAAACTTGGGAACTACTAAAGGAACAACTTCTAAGAACAGTTTATTTTCTGTGTTTATCAACATCATATTAAATATTTTCCTTGCAACACTTTGCAACTCAATTTCTGCAGCACTACAAAGTTTAGTGCAGGAGTTGTATCAAACCTTACCTGTGCAAAACCTACTGACAAAACCTAGACCTAGTGTTCTAGTTGCATGGGAAGAGGATGTCTTGATCCTGAAGAGCGCCTTCTACATCCTACCTTGTATTCTGCCTACCCTGCAAGTATTCTTACAGACCTTGGACATGATCTGAAAAAGACATTTACCCCTACTGCACAGAGAAGACTTAGGGCGCTGTACCGTGAACTTAAGTTGTTACTCAAGCTTCACAACATCTTCAAAGACTTAAGTTTAAGACTTGGAGACTATTGTGGCTGAACAGTATTATGAATTCTAATTTATACCTAAAAAGGCAGCAAAACCCCAAATGTTTAAAGCAATAATGCTACACTTATTTTAAAAGCTACTTCAGTCCAACCAAAGTCACAAAATTATAGCAGGGGAAGAGGGAGGAAGAGAGGAGAACCTCTTATTCACAGGTACTGTTACTCAGACTATTTATCGGGAAAAAATTATTACATCAGTTATTAGACCCAGGGTGGAAGAAAGATAATATAAACAGTGCTTTTTCCAAAGGAATTTTAAAGATTCCTGTTATCTTTTTCACAGATTATAATATATATTCACAGATTATAATATATACAGCTTCGAGACCATGTCTGGATTGACAATGTGACAACCTACCTCTTTAAAAAGATGGTAATAACTTCATATCCTAAAGCAGGCACCAATTATACAATCCAATCCAAGTTGGATCAAAACAAGCTTTACTATGTAACTTGACATGTTCACAAAGAAACAAACTCTACAATACAGAACTGGCATTTTGCACACCGCCTTGTTTAGCCCTTCTAATTCTAGACACCAGTTATTTGCCAGCCATTTCCTAACTTAATAATTGATTGACTTCTACCCCAACTTTCAGAACACATACCAGAACAAAGATTCCGTCAAGAAGCTACAGTCAAGCAAAAATAGTTTGCTGAGGAACAAGCAACCCAAACTCCAAAGAGCGAGGGGAGTGGGGGGACACCAAACTCAAGGGCATACTGTTCAAGTATTTTGTATGTGACCTCCCTGCAGGCAACCCTGGAAGTCAGCTTGTTTCTCAGCTTGCAATCAGTTTCAGTTTTTCCCAGCCCGGCAAGGGCTGGTTGTATGCTTGGTGAAAAGAACAAGCTTGAATCAACACTAGTACAATTACCTTGTTGCATAGAAGAGTTTAGAACTTTTAGTAACTGTGTAACTGGCAACATGCTGTTAACCTGGGTATGTATACAGAAATCTCCTGGCAGGCTAATGAATCATTTCAGGACTAAGTTCAGAAACAGGCTGCATTAGTACTTAATGCAACTTCTACCGTCTGGTCATTCTGGCAATCTCATTCATTGCAAGTTTTCCTCACCATGTCCTGTACCACAATCAATATCAACAATTTACTATAATTCAATGCCTGGCAACGGGGAAGGTGGGGAGGGAAGATGCTTCACTAGCAAAGGAACCTAGAATTGCAGAAGGGTTGAGGTTAGAAGGGATGTTTTCTGGTCCAATCCCTTCTTCAAGCAGATTGCCCAGGACCACGTCCAGATCGCTTCCGAGTATCTCCAGGGATGGAGACCCCATAACCTCCCCAAGCAACCTGTGCCAGTGCTTATGTCACCCTCACATTAAAGAAGTGTTTCCTGATGTTCAGAGGAAACATCCTGACTTTTAGTTTGTGCCCATCCTGTCACTGGGAACTGTTGAAAAGAGCCTGTCTCCGTCTTCCTTTCTCCAACCCTTAATGGTCTTTGTAGTCCTTCACTAAACTCTCTCCAGTATAGCCATGTCTTTTGTACTGGGGATCCCAGAACCGGACACAGCACTCCAGATGTGGCCTCACCAGTGTTAAGAAGAATGAATCTTTGTCAGATGAGTTTCCAAATACTTTTTTTGAAGACTGATAATGAGTAACTTCCTTGCTCATACACGATTTTCTATTTTGTGTCCATAACCACAGCCTTACTTCTCTCTTCTGTGTCAGTAAAGACACAGAATAGCAAATATAATCGAGCATCAGCAATACACACAACGGAAGCATGTTATTTAGGAGATGTTGGCAAGAGAATCAAGCAGTCTCTAACGAGGGCAGAAATCCTCCTGGTAAGTTAGTATCATGACAAGAGCAAAACCAAACTAAGAAATACAATTAAACTTGCTGCCAGGTTATGATAAAAATAGTCTTCACCTGAAGAAGCTGAAATTCAAGTCTAATGGAAGACAACATTGCTCAGAGAAGCCAAAAATGGTGCCCTGAATAACCTGCTATACGTCTGTGCACTAAACCAAGAGCCTTTCCACAAGTGAATCTTACAGGCACATTCAGTATGGATTTCTTTCATCTTCGAAAGGCTATTCACAGAGTTAAAAGTATGCTGAAGGCAGAAGGAAATTTATCAAAGTCAACCATAGCAACAAATCATTACTTGTTGCTCACAGAAATGGAAAACCTATTTTGTGTGCCATATTCATCAAAAGTCTTCTGACAAGCTGAAAAATGTTCACCAATCTAGTATTGACTAGCATATTCTATCCCTATTCAAGTACACACAAGAACTCATATGCCATGGCAAATTTCCAAGCTTCAAAATTTCCCTTTAAGTTGCAACTTCTACTTACTTTTTCATATTGAGAAGTCACTTTCTGGCTTCCCATATCAGTGCATATGCTCCTACCCAGTTTTTGTAGTCCAGACCAACCCTTAACTAGCTAGCTCCTTGAGAATCAATCCCTGTGCAAGTACATAGCATCGTGCCATGAAGGATCTATGAGTACTTCAATTCAACTGAAGGAACTCGAGCCTTTTCCTAAATGGAATTTGGAACTGGTGTTCTCTGCAACCGACCTCACACAACTCAAAAACGTCTCCTTCTGCACACCCCAGGACCCAGAGCTTCCGCCTCACAAAGATACCCCATACCTGTTGCACATACATAGCCAGCAGAGCCAGCAACTTCAGCCCCTTTTCTCCTTACAGACTTGCTCGTCATCTCACCCCAGTTTGATCATGCACACCAGCCAACACAAGCCAAGCCATGTCCCCACCACCTCTGTGGAAAAAATCTGAAACACTAGGTTCTTAAGAATTAAATCTCTTGAGTTCAGTAGCACTAACAGATTTACAGGTTTCTTTACATTCTAGGACAGCAACGGAGAACTACCTAACAACAGGGAGAGCAAAACCATGAAATACAGAATCCTTTTAGCCATCAGTTCTGGACCAAAGAGCCTGTTCCTAGACAACAGAAAAAAACCCAAGTTTTTCAAGCTAAATGCATACACACTAGTATCATTCCTTCTTTACACAATAATCCCTTTATCCACACTTTATTCACACTTTCTCGAGAAGTAAAAGCAAACTGCAGAAGCCTGATGGTCATGAAGAAAGAACAGACCTATGTTTTGTTACTTTTACGAGCTCTCCGGTCCATTTATAAACTCCACACCTGTAGGAAACCATCAAACCACAACTGCCAAATACCCTGCAAAAAATGAAAATATCAATGTCAGATTAAGAGACATTTGCTAGGAATCTTCATGTATTCTGAGGTAAATCTGCAGTGCGCCCAGCAACTAGTACTGTCCAGATGCAAGTCCAGGCCCTTCCCACAGGAAGCAGCACGATTCTTTGAGACACGTTGCTTCAGCGTAGTTCCACGAAAAAGTAATGACTCCTTTACAGCTTGGATAACCTTATCATTTTTCCAAAAAAAGCTTCAAATACATTTTTCTGTCCTATCTGGTAGCATTAGGTTAAGGTTATTCTCTATCACAAGAGATTAGATTTGATTCTCCTTAGTGCTGCTGACATAAGGAAGCTGACGCAAGCTAACACGGACACAGGCAGCCAGACTGGAAATACTCCAGATACACTGGAATATATCAACTTCTATCTGCCTATTGTGGATAATTGTGCATTAATTTTGCAAATAAGCACTCCCTTGCAATGCAATAAAGATGATGACCTATTTCAAGCCAGAGGCAAGCCAGATACAGTAGAAGCCTATATCCAAGCTATTCAGGGAAGACTGGCTCCACAAATGTGAGGCTATAAGCCACAAAGCTATTTCTGCATCCTTTGCTGCTTGTCAAAATACGCAGTGCCCGAGACAGCACAACACAAACCATCTTCTCTACTTTTTGCACCTGGCGTCACCACTCAAATCTTCCAGCACATCCCAACTCTAAGGTGTATGATTCACATTCCGTAGAAGACATTCAAGAGTTCAAATCTATTCTGTAAAGAAAGAAAAGCCATTACTTGCCCAGGCACAGTATGTCCTGCATTTGGATTATCACATCTGGTGATGAAGGAGAATATTTTGACAGAACCAACACCACACAACAACAAAAAAAAAAAATCACAACCAAACCCTACCCAAACCTCCCCCATTTGGTTTTGAAACTGTTTTAAAAGGAGGACAAAATCATCAATAACTATGCAATACTATTCTAATTAGTCCCTTCAGGCTTCTTTCTTACACAATCAATTTAATTGTTTGGTCCACTGAGCTAGGATCCACTTTGTCAGAAAATCTTTTAGAAAGCTGTCATGTATGAGATTGTTCTTAGCTGGACTGACATCTTAACCTGAAAGTCAAGTGTTAAAGAGGGGCAAGAGGACATACAAATGGGGCTAAAAACTCAGCACCCCTCCTCAGCATTCGCATGTCAAGAGGCAGAGTTGGCATCTTCCATTTCCTTGGCTGAAAGTCATTGTTACCTCTTCCTCACTTTTAGGTAACTCTTCTTGACACGCTTTTCCCTCTCATCGACCTTGAACGGTGTTAGTCCTCTTCTTGCCTCTTACAAAGCTTGCTTTTCATTTTCTGCAGTCATCCACTGGAACATGCACATACCATGGGAAGGACAGCCCTTTGCTTCTTCCCATACTTCCAGCTTTAGCTCTTCTCCAGCTCTCAGTGGAAGCTTCTCTCAACTCACATATCCACTGGGTTCATTTTTGCGTTTTTCCTACTCTGTTGGCTCTTCATGCTTACCACATCTTCAACAGTGTAAGTTTTTTACTAACCAAGTATGAAGAATACTAGCAGCTGAAAAACTTTACTGAATTGAAAACCAGCATGCAATGGGTTTCACGTTAAGAATTTCATCAGCATTGAGGCTGCCTTTCCTAGTTTATCTTTCCCAACTTTTGATTAATGTTGGTGAATCATTTTTATCGCAGCTCCTTTACACTGTCTGAGATATGAACTTTGACAGTGTATTTTCATTGCTGGCTAGCTAGACAGTTCAGAACGAGTCTGGTAAAATTTACAATCCCAGAATACTAAAGAAGTTACAGACAGCAATATCTACAGAAGTTACTACAGGCAA
The DNA here is from genome assembly GCA_025331215.1 of Actenoides lindsayi. NCBI lineage: Eukaryota > Metazoa > Chordata > Aves > Coraciiformes > Alcedinidae > Actenoides > Actenoides lindsayi. Next base: position 73,829 of record WTSP01003644.1, read on the forward strand.
GAGAAAAAGGGTCCAGTATCTCTTTTTCCACAGAAGTCTGTAAACATGTCTTTCTAGAGTGATGAAGAATGGCCCTGGTGAATATGAATACCACGTTCAAGAAGGAAAGTCCTCAAGAAGAGGTACAACATTTTTTGTACCACCCTGTCTGATCATTCGGATCATAACTAGGTCAGCTAATACAGTAATGTGATCAGCAGGCACCTGCTGCAAGCACAGCAGTTAGTAAAATATTTAAAAGGCTTCAAAAAGAAAACTGTTTTCCATTTAACATGGAACATCTTTTAAGGAAGGAGGGGCCAATTCTTAACCCCCCATAATGAGTAATTCAGGTTTTCAACTGTGCTGTGATGCTGTTCACATTAAGCAAACAAAACCACCCATGAAAACCAAGCACCCAACAACTCCTTCCTTACTCCAAAAAAGGCTAGGAAACACAGCTGAGCAAGTTAATGCTCAAGTATCAGAGTATAATCTTAGAGGTGTTAGCAGCAGAAACTCTTGAAAAAAAAACTAAGTGGAAGACAAACACATTCAATGAAAACTTGCTTTCTTTAACAGGGAACTTCCACCACACAAAATCCCGGTATTGGCAACCGTTTTCGCTTAATATTCTTGCATTTTCCATTTATTTGCAAGCCATCAGTTGCAACTGAGAGTAATCTACGTCTTTTTCTCTGTTTAACTCTAAACGCAAATTGAATTGCTTCAGTTTCTCTCTAAGAACCGCCAACAACGCTTTAGGCAGCGGCTGCTTTGCAGCTTACACCAGCGGAGAAGGTGGGTGCAATTATCCTACTGTCCTTAGCTGCTTACCCCTACTCCCTTCCTTACTCTTTCTCCAGAACTTAAACCTTTGGCTGAATCATTTCAGTATGGTAAACAAACAGAAAACCGTTCTGTTTTTCCAGGTTAGTTTTCTGCCAGTCTGGTGAGCCGAAAGAGCTCGGCAAAAGACCCAGTGACCACCTGAGCCGGTGCGAGAAGTCACCTTGCCTCTGACAGCCCAGCTGGATGGATTCAGGCTACCACGAAGCAGCAGCCTTCCTGTTTAAGTTTCAAGTCTCTTTCATTCCCCTACTTTTTCCATCACCTGCCATCTTTGGTGCTTGCTGCTAAGCAGAATTTGCCTCCAAGCGCTATAAAAAGGAAAGTTAACAAATGGTTTTTACCGCAGCAGAACGGCAGAGCGTGAAAAATAAGATGTGTCTGTATCCTTCATTTAAATCATTAACCACCAGTTGCATGGCTTTCTTTGATCTAACTAAATCTTTAATTCCACATTCCTCGAGGCTTTTGCTTTGCATTACTACTAGTCTCCTATTCACTCTGGGACTAATTCAGTAGTCATGAGGATCACGTAGAGATCAAGTTCTTGTACAACTCACTGTATTTACATTTAATGAATTTAACAAGCTCTCTCTAGACTGTAACAAGTGTAAAAAAAAAAAAATAAAAAGAAAAAAACCCTATCCAGATTTCCTAACTTACTTAAGAATGCAGCTTTGCTTTAGAGAGGTAACTACCACAAACCAAACTACCAACTACCAAAAACTGTGTTAAATCCACACAGCAGTGAAATTTTTCAAATAGACTATCTTGCATAAACCAGAGTATTTCTCTGCACACCTTAATGTGAAGACAAGTCATATCTGTGATGGAAAGCTAGTATCCAACCAGCTAATTACAATAATTGCCTAAAAGAAGCAAATGGTAGTCAAGCAGAGCTCTTTACACTGCTTGGATCATATTAATTAAAATGACAAAACAAATAAATTCAGTCTCAGCTGAATTACAGAACTTATTCTGCTCTCTCCTTGCCAAAGCACACAAATAATTACACTATCGAGAAAAGATAATCAGCCTCTACTTAAAAGCCCATGTTATCAATCCATAAAATAGTTTGTTAGACACTTGACAATATTCCACCACAAAACTCTTACTACACTATGCGCTTTCTACCAACTCGACAGAAAATGTAAGAGACAGATGGACTTGTTAGTCAAGTATAAATAGATTCTGTTTGTTCAGAAATATCTATGGTCCAGTAAAGTAACTAAGGTGTCCCATTCTTTATCACAAACAGGTTTGAAAACCTGAAACAAAGCAAGCGTACTTGTTGTTTTTTTCTTACCCGTAAAACACAAGTAATTTGCTCCCGATCACAGAAAACAGTCACAAATAGAAACTGCCACAGAAACCACATTCTCTTATATGGCATTCTACGTTCTACTCAGCAGACCATGCTGCCTTAGTAACCCTAATACCATCATGAAAAATGAAATAATTTCAAAGGCAGAACTGGCTCCTTGCCACTCATTGTAGAGTTAGCAGAGTTTAAAAAAAAAAATAAATCCACACCAAGATCCAACAGCTCTCATGGCAGGATGCTGAAAACAACCAACTAAAACTGAAAAAAATAAAACCAAAAAAACCCTAACGCAACAAACACCAAAAAAAAGCCCACTAAAAAAGGTATTTTCATTTGACTCAGTCAAACTTCAGCTGATCAAATTGGAGAACTATTTAGTACATAAAACCTCCTGCAAGACTTCAAACCTGTAACTACTGAATTGAGAGACTGGAAAAAGTGACTTTAATTTTCAAGGATGTACGTAAAATTAAAAATGTCACAAAGGACTTTATTAGCACTTACAAATTGTATTCTAGCAAAATTATGAGAATACTTAAAGAAATCCTTTCTGAAAGCTACCTCAGATGACACTACAGACTCACATTTAAATCTACACTACTTAAAACTAATTAGAGAGAATGTTTGACCTGTTAAGATTTAATGAATAGATTTACAAAATCAGTTCAAAGATTGAGGCACCTATATACAACCAGTTTCAAACACCTAGATACTAAAAACTTCTTAAACTCATAATTTTATTTCATTTCATGTCGGATTTATAGTGCTTTTCAAATACCACTAGTGAACAACTAGAGTATGAGAGGGATTAAAAAACTAGAGTGTCACAGTGGGATGATAGCTGGCAGCACTTTTCCCCCCCAAAAAAATCCCCGCCTGAACCAACAGCACCTTCAGACAACAGGAATAAGTAAAAATTAGACCTCTGCCTGTTTCACCCTTTTTTGCTAGGGTCCACATTCACAGAACGTCACCAGAACCAGAATAATGAAAGGCGCCGTTGCCGCTCCTTCAAAACACACAAATGCTCAAGAGGTGGACTAACTAACAAAGCTAAACGCAGCAAGGGGTTTAAACAGGAAAAAGGGAAGAAAAGGCACGTAATTCTGCATCAGACAGACTTATTTAACTTTAGCACTGGCCACAGAAGAGGAAATCAGTTGCATAAAGACATATTTCACCGCTGTAGAAAGAAGCTGTGTGCAGGAGGAAAAATTAGGAGGATTCTGTTGTATGTCCAAAACCCATCAAGAGCGACTGGAAGAAAAAAAAGCTGAAGCAAAGAAACACTTATGTTGCATACTGACTTCTGTAACCTGCACCAGATATGAGAAAGTAGCTGTGTTCACACACACAGATGTGTGAACAGTTGAAAATGTCGAAAACCATCCCACACCTCAAAAAACCAAATACTGTACCTCGAAGTTTCACATGGTCAAAGCCGTTGGAAAAATATACTTACTATACACGCAGCTCATAGAGAGCCTTCACATCCCTGGCACACTAGCAAAACTATAGCATGTAATCCTATTTCTGTGAAAGGTATGCTCAGAAGTAATTCAGAGAGATCAAGTAAGATTCTTACAAGCTAGCACAGGAAGCTCAAGACCATAAAGACCTAACCTGTCAGGATCTAAACCTGGCAAGTGCACCTAAGGAAGCCTCAGCTGAACAAGACTTCTCATTCAAATACCAAAATACGCAGGCCAGTGCACCCCCACCACTATATTACCTCTGTTCTCTCTAACCACATTCCTTTATCTAAGAGACAATCCTGCATTGCATGGGTTTTGGAGCAAACTCGGTGTCATGTTGAGATTCAGCTCACTAAAGCTTGCAGAAAACTAACCCAGCAAAAGTGATGCAGATCTTCTTCAGCATGCATGGAATAATCTGCAGACAGCACCTATGTGGTACTAAGATGGCACAAGGGGATAGATCTGGCTGAGTAGCCCGAGGCAGGCACAGGAGACAGCAAAACATCCTGCTCTGGGTGACAGATCATCATTTGATTGACTTGAGGGTAACTGCAGTGAGAGGAAGCTGCATCAACTGTTCGGGACTATGGCTATGAGAGAGCATCTCTGCTATGCTGCACGCTACGCTACCCTTCAAAAGGGAGCCCTTCAAACCCAAAACGTAACTTATATAAAATTTACACGTGTTCAAAAAGTGTCTCCAAAAAACCTCTTAAACCTGAAGCAGCTTCTATGTAAGGCTGGACTGGAAGAGAATTAACAATTTCATGACCATCTGAAATCATCTTCTGTTTCCCTTTGAAGTACGAATGAAATGATACTTCCTTCTAATTGAAATTCCCTCCAAAATATTTCACGCAGTCAAATTTTCTATAGATCACAGAATCACAGAACTTCCTAGATTAGAAGAGACCTTTAAGATCACCAAGTCAAATCACTAACACTGACAATCATATCCCTCAGCACTATGCCTACACAACTGTTCAATACCTCCAGGGATGGGGACTCCACTGCTGCCCCGGGCAAGCCGTTCCAGTTCTGATAACCCGTTCAGGAAAGAAATTCCTCCTAACACCCAGTCTAAACTTCCCTTAGCACAACCTGATATTATATATAACACACATAACAATGAATGAAACTGAACTACAGATTTGTTACAAAATAACCAAACAAAGCAGAATATTGAAGCTTTAAGGAAATCAGTTTGTTGGGGTCTTTGCCTTTTGTTTCAGTAACGGCTACCATCAAAAAGCACCTCCATAAAAAAACCACAATCTTGTTTGGTCTACAGTATTTTTAACTGCATGCAACAGAAGAATTACCTTTTCTGGCTAGACAAGGGTCAGGAAGGATATCATTAGAGCTTTGACTTTAACAGCTACAACAAATGCAAATGGGAATAGTACTAGTGGCTTAAGTAACAACATAAATTAACAAAAAACTCAATGCTAAACACTGTGTTTTGTATCCAGTTTATGAATATCTAGGGAGACAAGAAACAAGCCTCCTGAGACAACACAACTTTTCAGAAGAAGCTACTATTCTATCAAGCAAGTTTTGTGTAATCAAACAAGCTACTACAAGAAAGAGTTGTTAACCTTGGGGAAAACATCAAAAGCAGAAATCTCTTGAACATCCCCACTAAACTCAAATATTTCAAAGTTCTGTTCTAATATCTGATCTACCTTGCCACAAATAAATCACAAAATGCCTAAGGAAAAAAAAAAAAAAAGAGAGGTTATCGAAATCATTGCCTTTTCTACACCTGGATCAACTTTCCCCCATCACTCCTGATATGTGTTTGCCTGCGGAGATGATGGAATTTATTAATGGACATTTTATAGATATGAAAGTCTATTTTCACGCTTCAGTATCCTTAGCCATGAAGAAACAGGTCTAATAGTAGTATGAAAACACCTCCATTGCTACCATTTAAATTTTCTGCTTCTGGTAGCAATTGACACAAGCCTCAAGAACAAGTTATTTGCATACTTCTTTGCATTAGATTTGACAACTTCAATTTCTTTCTTAATTAACCTGAATTTTTTTCAGTCTTTCCTTAAAGCTCTGCTCTTTCTAGACTTCAAATCACCTCTATTATTCTTCTCTAGATTCCCACCTGCTAGACTATGTATCTCTTGACGCTGTGACCAGAAGTCAGAGAGAGCATTCAGCTCAGGCCTTTCCTCTGCTGTGCAAAACAAAAGAATTATTTCACTTATCTTTTGAGATATACTCCTGCAGAATATTAGCTGGATGTGAAGCATCTTGTAGTTAAAATTTAACTTGTCCTCTCAATTAAACAGGATGTCATTCACAGACTATAAAGTTAGCTCAATCACTGAACACAAGTGCAATGAAACATAATTGAGATTCAACATAAAACGTATTCCCAAAACTACAAAAGCAATTAAGTAAAAAAAAAAAGTCATATCGTTTCAACTTTCCAAATAAGTAGCGCATTTAATTGTAAACTCTTCAGAGAAATAGAAACTTGAAAGGAAACTAATTCCCAGCATGAAAGGTTCCCTAAAAATTACTGCAACAAAAACAACCCCGGTTTTTCTTGGTGTACCTGTGCTACTTAATGAGAATCCACTACTTCATATTACGAGGTTAAAGGTGTCTCTTCATTCATTGCACTTCATTCTTCTTAAATCTACTTTATAAGATTATGGTTTCCAAGTATATAATTAATATTCATGCAGGATAAACTCTAGTATGGCCGCCTAGAAAAAGATCAACTGTCCAACAGCTCAGGCCCTCACTTCACAACCTTCAAAGTCATTTTTGTCTTCCAAAGAGCAGTTCAGGGCACAAAGCTCCAAGTACAGAAAATCCCATTTGAATTATTTAATATTGGTGCAAATAATCTCTAGCAACAAGAGCAGAGCCTTTCCTCACAGCTGTCACACACTCCTTACTATATCAACAACCCTGTAATGCTCTGAAAACCTTCCATCCAAACAATCTCTTGTCCCGAGAATTCATCCTGGGGAAGAAGCCAATTTCCATGCCTCTGAACAGCAGCACTCATCCTCGGTCGCTCAGCACCAGCAACAGAACAGAGAGCCAAAGAGGAAAAATTCTGCTAAATTCATGTGCCCCTACCCTTTTCAAATCCTCATGCCTCCAAGAAGTACCTACTTCCTAGATGTACTACATGAGTGCATGTTCAGCTATTCTTGCCAATCTCAAATTTTAATACAGAAAAAAAATGCTTTAGCAATTATTATACTCTTATGTAATGACTTTATTATTAGAAGATTTTTAACATCAGCAGTTAGGCTACTAAGGAAAATTCTGAAGAGCTAAACTCATCATGTAACTAAAAAACCGGCCATGAGTTGAATGATGGGGCTTAAACTTGTTACTCCAACACCACCTGAATTTGTAAGTGATGTTGATGTAGTTTGAACCAACACAGAAGCACTCAATTAGTTTCTTGGTACAGAACATCTCCCTTAGCAGTGGGCTCCAACTTACAAGTTGGTGTAAGACTACTTCAGGGTCTGTCAGAGATTCGTGTTGTCCGCAACTCGTTCAGAATTAGAAATTGAGTATAGAAGTGAAGGTTTGCCTTCTGGAAAACAGGACGGCACTTCCCTAAGGACTATAGGGAACTAAAACCTTCCCAGGTATCTCCTCAGAATAAGTGAGGTTATGCTCCTTAATGAGCTTCCTCAGCAAGGTTACTTTTAAAGCTTAGCTTTACCTCGTCTTGAAGAAATAAAACACTAGAACATGTACTTGCGTTAGAGCCATGAGTCAGTTAGAAGCACTTCAGTATTTTTCTGACTTATGTCACTTTGAATTTGCATTACACTTTATACTGGCTTGTTTTAGTATTAAGGAGTTTCTATTTTAACTGCATCAGCAATTTTTTTGTCTTGAATTTTATTAAATGTACATGTTTAGACCAAGTAATAGGTGTACTTACAGAGTAAAGAAATTTTAATTGCTGACAACTTGAGGAAGAGCTAGCTAACTAAAGAACAAAACCACGTCGGAAAATAAAAACTTCTGGCACCAGCTCTAGCTTAGACCTGTGTGTTTCACTCTTTCCAACGAAGAACAAGTTTGGTTTTAAGTAATACAAGAATACCCTCACACACCTTCTAACCCTGTGAACACGCACACCCTACTTGCACCATACCAACTTCTCTGCTCAGCAGGTGCTCCAGATCCCAGCTTGCTTCTCTCTCTCATGTAGAGGTGCAAGATGTTCAGGGCAAGGGCAGAAGCAACCATACTATGTAATTTAGCATTTGGAGCCAAATCTAATGACTGACAGAGGCTAAAACATTTTTGAAGTTCAAGTGACTGACAACAGTTTCACAAACACCCGCCTTGGTATGAAAATTCATTTTTGAAGTTCTTGCCTCCTGCCACTGTTTTCCTCCCTCTTCTCTCTTGCACTGCAGCTTATTTACCCAACCCAGCTGTATAGCTATTACTGTTTCTAGGGGCACAGTATAAACCAGTTATTGAAACAAGTCCACAGAGATTTTTTTTTTTTTCCTATGGCAGAAATAATTGAGAAATTCAGTTCCATACACAGCTATACCAGCAAAATCTGGGCAACAGAAGTCAGCAAGAAGCTTTTTAAACTTATTTTGCTGCTGACAGAAAGCATTTATTAAACACCACTCGAGGTATTTACGTTTCTCAACCAGTTGAGAGTTCTCCTTACTCAGGAAAGTTAAGACTGGACTTGCATTACTCAAAGCATTTAATCACCCTGCTGGGTTAGGTGCAAAATACATGTACGCTGCTGAGTTTTGTCTGCCTTCAGCACGTAAGCCAGTAGAGCTCCTTAAGAAGAGGGAATCAATCTCATCTCTCCGCACCATCAATAGAGACTGACTCCTTCCCTATTTTCCCTTCTGGCTGTCTACCCAGCATGAGCTGCAGTACTTGTTGAACTTCTCAACTTATTAATTCCTCTATAATCCATTATGCTATTAGTAAATAAAATGGATAAAAAGGTACTCTTTTCCTCATGAGTTAGGTGTCAAACTGGACCCCTCTGTGAGCTGATGATCCAAGTCAGCTCGTTTTCCCTGCTGGAGGCTCTTCTCTCCCAGAGCAGCAAGGAGCTGGTTCCTGGTGGGCTCAGCACCTCACAGGGCCACAAGACTCTGCTCACAGATGAGAGGTCCTGTACTGATCACACAGACACGCTCAGGAAAGCTGATCTGAAATAATCTTCAGCAACTAATGCTTAGAACAAAGCAGCAGAGCTTCTGACACCTGCATTCACCTCCAGAACAGGCTCAATAGATGGCATTTGGCAATTTGTCCCAATTTCGATGCCTACAGCGTTCAAATCTGCAAAATACCTTGTGTTGTTACAGCACGTTTTATTCCACTTTCTGAAAACTCTTCACAAGTGCTAGCAACTTACACTTCAACCCCAGCAAAACAGGTAGTACTGCTCACTCTCCGTGGGATTGGGAAGTTAAGTAATATGCCCCAAAACACAGGAAGTATGTAAGAGAGACACAAACCAGAGGCCTGACATCCTCAACGCCTGCACAGTGCCCTGTCCATTAACATTTCCCCAGACCTCTCCTGCAGAAACGGTGAGCCAGGCTGACAGCCACGACAGGAACTGTACCCAACCCTGGTTCTAAACTGTATTTCGAGTGTTTCAAAATCACCGGGGGAAACCGATTACAACACTCCCCTCGGCCCCCCGCCAGCCCCGCCGGCCGCAGCCGCCAGGTAACATCAAGCGCGATAGCGGGGGCTCGCTCGAGACGACACCGTGACCGCCACCCCTCTCCAGCCAGGGCGCAGAGGGGGAAACCCCGGCCCCCGGTCCCCAGCCCCCGCGGGCCCGGGCACGCCGCCTCCTCACGGCTGCACCGGCCGCCCCCGGGACAGAGCAGTCCCGGGCCCCGGGCGCTGCCTGCGTGCGCCGAGGGGTCGGCGGCGGGAGCGAGGCCGCAGCGAGGCGCGGAGCCTCCCCGCCCCGACACCGCATCGCCGGCAGCGGCTGAAGCGAGCGGCGCCCCCGCCGCCGGAGTTAGGGGAGGAGGCCGGGGCCTCCCCGGAGCGGAGATCCCCGCCGCCGGCGGCCCCGCGGGGCCCCAGCGAGCCCGGCGCCGCCACCGTCGCCGCTCCGGGCGAGCCCGCCGGCGGCCCCCGGGTACGGGCCGGCTGGAAGGGGCGGGGGCGCGATCGG
>WTSP01003645.1:0-21602 GCA_025331215.1 Actenoides lindsayi
TCGGAAGAGCGCCGGGGAGGGGAGGGGGGTGGTCAGCTTGGCACTGAAGGTGCTTCTGCCCCCAGGTGACGGTGCTTGCCCGCCTGTGATCCCGCAGCTGGTTGTTCTGTGCATCGCTCCCCTGGGGCCAGAGGCTCCAGCCTACCAGTAAAATCTGAACACGCTCATCGTCCCATTATGCGCCAGAGGATAACTTCCCCGCGATTTAATTGAGCTGTTTAAACAAGCACAAACCTCAGGAATGTTTGTCCTCTGATTACTCGAGAGATGGTTCAGCGATACCAGCTTCCTCAAAGAGATTCAAGGACAGCAGAATAACACACACACAAAAAAAAACTCTACTGATTTCCAACTCCCAGCTCGTAGGAGGTCACTTAACTGAGGAAAAAATTGTTACTAGCCCTACATGGAGAGAAAGGAGCACGCACACACACACACACACACAAGCCCCAAGTCCACTCCAGCTGACAGAGGGAACTGCAAGGACCAAATGGTTTCAAGCTTCCTGCTCTGGCAGCATCTTTGTCTAACTAAGCCTAATCACCCCTCACCATCCTCATCTCCAGAGGTTCAAGACTGAAGAAAACACATCTGGACTATCTGACATTATTTAGTTAGTTTAGGAAAAAGATTCTTCGAAAGAGCTCATGTTTCCAGTTCAATTTTTCTAGTTAAAACAGTTCTTTTTCATGGTCATGACCACGTATGAAGGGGTCCTCCCTAAGCACAGAACCCACCAAAGGTTGTTCACAAACAGATCTGGGCAAGCAGGTAAGCCCTTTGTTTTGGAGTTCACTCACAGCCTCTAACTCTAAAGAGCACTCAAAAGGTAAGAAAGGCAAGACAAAGCATCCAGATGTTGTACTGCATAGCCTGGATCTATGTATTCTTATGCTTCCAAGAGACTGGATCTGAAAACCTCAACAAAGCCTGTGGGTTTACTGCTTTTATGTTGAATAGCCACCTCCTTGTAGCTCAGGGAATTCACAGGTAAACAACCAGAAGATCCTCACTACCTCAGCACTACTACTGGAAGCTTAAGGAATATCCATGCAGGGAGAAACTACACCTGCCACCTGCTCAGATGTGGCAGGTGAAGAGAGACTGTGGCACAAGATAGGAAACTGAATGATGGCAGCTCCATCAACACCCTGATAGGGCTTTGAGGGGAAAGCAAGTGGTAATACAGGAATCTCCAACACATCTCCTTTCACTAACCAAAGTCCAGGCCCACCAAGGTCAGTTGGACATAGAGAAGGCAGAGCTGCCTTGGCACTGAGTGCCAGAGACCCTACAACATTCCATCATCTTCAGCTTTTCAGTAAATGAGAAAACTCCAGCCACAGAGCTGTCAGCCTTTTACAACTTACAGGCCTCAGCATTTTTAACAGAGGTGCTCACTCCTGCAGAGTAGATTTAAACCCCGTGATAAGAGTCTTGCTTCTCTTATTTACATTTAGCAGATCCTTCAGAAATCACCCCAGGCTTTCAGAAGTCCATGGACTGCAAGCTAAATACTTTCCCAGATGCAAGTGTATGCTCCATAGCCTGGAAACCTGACACAGGCAGGCAGGCAGCCAGAGCGAGCCTCCAGACTTTTTTTTTTTGTGTGTGTAACTGGCATGATTTCACTGCATCTCATTTATTTGTTTATACAAGGTGCTCTTGTGACAGGACAGTGAGAATTTTCAGAGAGATGTGAGCTATCTGCTCAGCTCTTCCCAATCACCTGTATCCTGCTGGCACAGTGCCCAGCAGACAGCACCAGGGCCTATCTGTTGGCATCCTTTGCTAGCAGTGGCTTGTCAGTCAGTGCAGAACACACCCCAGGTGTATTCATGGGCTCTTCAGAGGTGATGCTCAGAGGGTATTGTACTATGATTCTATAAATGAATCCTTGTGATGTCACAGATGCTGCTCATTTGTTTGAATTAGCATAGCAATTTTTATGCCTGTATGCCCGAACATGAAAGGCAGGCAGATTTACATAATACTTACCAAAGTACCTACTGCTTTTGGAGAGGTATAAACAAGTGACTGAAGAAAAAAAAAATAAATCAGTTTCAAGTTTACACAGCCCTCTGAGGCTGTTCACTTCAGGGCTGTGCTGTGAGCAGCAGTCGGGCAGACTGAAGTGCACACCCTTATTGTTCTAGCCAGACTTCAGCCGGTGCGTGCACTCACCCCAGTGCCCCACAGAACTTTGTTCTCCTGGTCCTCTTATCAGAGTGTTGTTCCCCCTCTAAGGGCTCCCAAAGCACTCGTGTGCTTTCTGAGCAGCTTGCAGCACTCTTCTCCCAAAGAGGACAGCCAGATAGAGCATCTTCCTCCTCCCCTCTACAGCTAGTAGTTTGAAAATGCTGCTTCCTTGAAAAGTTCCTTACAAAGTGCACATCTATTACATCTCAGCTCCTACCTGTTCAGCAGTATGATACCAAAAATGCAAATTCTGTTCAGGAACTGAACATGCTACTGCTGCAGATGTCCCAGAGCCTTCCTTTGGGAAAAGACAGCCACTTCCCACCAAAGGGAAGGCAGTTCCCGGACAAGCCAGTGGAGGAGTGACTTTACACCCACACATGTCCCATACACACACCTCAGTTGGGAGACTGGCAAAAGGGCCTAAGAAATACCCCTGACCTCCCATGAAGTAAGAAGTCACATTTTCTAAAGCACACAATGAACTATTGCCAACGTTTTTTTGTTTGGTTGGCCATCTTGAGTGATGATTTAAGTAATTTTGAGTTGCAAGAGAAGTACACTTGCACATTTAGTAATTACCCAACTGATCTGTACCTTGATCACAAACAAAAGCAGCAAAATTCTATCACTTCGATGAGAGATCCCCCAGAACCTGCTCCCAGCCCTGGCAGAGACTTCAAGGCTGCACCCAAGAACCCCTGGTTTCCCATCTCCCTGGTTTCTCCATTCAGAACCTGGTCCTTGCAGATCTGCCAAGACAGCCCAATGCACCTAAACACAGTGGTCCCTGTTTAGTGAGTGCTCAGCAGGCAATAGAAAGAACCTCTAAAACTGACAGGAGACATCATAAAAGCTCTTTAAGTGCCAAACATCCAGTCTGTATTACAATTGCTTCAGCTATGTATGCTAGTCATGATAGGCTAAGAGCCAGGTACATTCCAACCCTCCCATCCAACCATGCTTCATTTCTCAGGTAGAAAAACTCCGGTGCACAAGTGGGAGAGCAGCCACGCTTGTCCCACCTGCAAGATGTGCATCACGGGACAGTCCTTACAGTTTAGAAATGGATTTAGATGCTCTGGCTCAGCATTCAGTAAGATTTATGGTTGCCAAATACTTCCTTCAGCCTGGGGTTCCTAAAATGTTGCACTAGTCCCTGAAGTTATTGCAGCCAGCAGCGTAGAAAGCGCTGAATAAGGAATAGAGCTCATCCATAAAAGCAGAGGAGCAATGGGAGATATCACTTCCTACCTGTGAAACAAGTCGCAGCCTGAGTCAGGAAAAGAGTGGTGAAGAAAGATTTGTGAGATAAGGGGAATTCCTTCTTGAACAAAGAAAGAACAGCAGCCCAGAGGTGTGTGAACCCTGAAAGAAGCAAGTGGAGGCAGAGAGAAATCTGTTCTCCCACTATCCTCTGTAATCCCTCATAATCCCTAAAACAGTAGAGTACTAAAGCAACTAAAATAAATAATAAAAACTGCTATTTAACATAACCTGAACTTGTGCTGTACTCATCTTTAACTTTGTTTTCCATTTTGCAGTCACACATCTCACCGTGTGCTACGCTGGAATCCCAGTGTTTTCATTCCAAGCACAACCAGCAGTGAGAGTGACTGGAGCAAGGAGCACTGGAAACTGCAGTGCAGCCCCCAACCCCTTGGGTGTTTCGAGGCACGAGGCCGTGCTCCCTGTCTCACTGCTGGTGCTAAGTGTGCAGACACAGAGCCCTTTTCCTCTGCTGGGTGTTTGCCAAACACCCTCTTCTCTCCCAGCCTCCTGATTATCACAGATACTTCGCCTTATTTTCAAGAGGCAAACAAAAATCTAACTGTACCCTCTGGGTAAGAAACGGGGTGTGATGGACACACATTAAACACCTTGTTTAAGATCAGATCCTTTGCCTCAAGAACACTTTATTAATGACATTTGGTGTCAGACACGACCACCAGTTTGCTTTCTCAGTATTCTAGAAGAGATCAGCTACGAGGGAAACGTTTGCCCCCAGCTTTGTCTCTGTGCTGTCAGCCTGCTCCAAACCTTCAAGATAATGATGGAAAGAAGAAAAAAAAAAAAGAGAAAAAAGAAAAAGAAAAAACAAACCCCAATCTCTAAGACTCTCCCACGCTAATTTTAATATCCAGTATGCTACATGGTAGACTAAGCTTTTGTACCAGAAGAGATTAACCAGTATCTGCAGTAGCAGAGACAAGGATGTGTATGTGTTCTGCTGCCTATAAATAGGCTCTCCACTTAAAAACACAACCCAAACAGCCAGCTGTTAACTACTAGACCACAGAGTCTAGGCAGCGACTGCTGCTTGCTGAATAAATCTGTGCAACCTACTCACGCTTCAATAGGCAAATGATGTACCGATGAATGTTTGATGAGAGGTGATAATACTAACATGATCTCTGAAGAGGCAGGAGTGAAACATGCTAGGCATGAGAACAGTCTCTGAACTGGTGTTCAGTGGGGCTCTGAGCGAGGCTTTCCAGAAAAAAGCTTTTTTTTCCTTTTTCCTCCCAGCTGCCAGTGGCAGTTTTGGCAAGAAGAGGCAGGACTGGCAAAGAGAAGGCGGCTGCCTCCGTGCTCAGGGGCTTGTCTCCAGCCTTGACAAAAGTGGGTTAGAGTCTTATCTCTGTCACAGGTTTTCTATATGATTAGTTGCCTCAAGCCCATGCAAGAGATTCAGCACTTCCCCACCTACCGGGGTGTTCCCAGCATTAACATATAAAAACCAGGACAAGCTGAACGCTCCTCCTGGCCCTGGGTATGGGCACTGCAGAGCAGACTTGGGTCAGGGGACAGGAATGCAGACAGAGGTTTGTTATACTAAACTCAGCTCAGTCTGCCAGCTTTAACGGACCAGCCCCAAGACAGACACGCTGCAGGTACTCTACAACAAAACCCAGTTTGACCGAGTCGTGGCAGAGCCAGTGCTTCTGGAAAACACTGGTTCTGCTTGGCACAGGCCACCTGCCAGGCCCCCACACCAGTACCTTTGTGACATTCCACATGCCCATGTGCCGACCTGACTTGGCACAGCAGAGCAGAGATTGACAAAGCCAACCTGATTTGATTTCCCAATCAAAAAAACAAACCCCAAACCAACCAAACCCCCACAAACAAAACTCAAAAAAACTCTCCTTCAGTGAACCATCCAAATCCTGTCTTGGGGCTGATTTCATCAAACATTTGGTCCACAGGTCACCCCCACACCGCTGGGCTGCCAGGCATCTTACAGGATAAGGTCCCTCCGACACAAAACACAGCCCTTCTGCCAAGGGGGCCACATCTTGTGCCCTGTGCCAAACCAGTGGTCGACACCTGCTGACTTGATTCCTCTTCTGTGGTTGAGCTGGAGTTGAAGGTGCTGTTTCATCTAGTTCGCATCACCCGTGCCCGAATGCTTGCATCCCCGGCAGGCAAGTCTGGGTACAAGTTTTTGAACCAGCTACATGACACAGGTCCTTCATCACAAGGCCCATGTTACTAAAATTCAGCATAACCTTCCCAACTTTTTGGTCTTTTTTTTTTTTTTTTTTTAAGTTAGGGTGGGTAACAAGAAGGGAAGATGATTTTCCATTATGCACACAAATACGGATTCCAGTCTCAGACCAGTTAAGACTGCAACAACTTCCCAGGCCTCAGAAGCAAGACTCTGTTTTAGGCAAGCCAAAGCAGAATGATGCTGAGAGTTTGGAAACAGCAACTGTTACAGAAACAAAACAAAGAAAATCAACCACACCCCAGTATGACCCAACAAGAAGTTTAAAACTCTTCTTAAACAGGTACTGCTGATTTTAGCCACGGTAGATGCAAACTGTCACCTTCCTTCTCCACCTTACTTTCAGCCAGAGGTTACTGCTCCTCTAACAGGAACAGAAAAATACTGTTCTTGTACGGAGTCTCTGCAGGCAGTTTATGGGGCAAGATGTTGGCTGTATGAAGAATGTAACGGTGCAGAAGATCACAGCAAGATCTTACCTGTCAGAGCTCTTAGAGAAAACTACTAAGACCACACTTAAAAATTTATTCTAGTACTATTATTTTAGAGGCTATCGTAAACTTTATGATGGACAGTGTGCTCACTCACTGCCCAGCACAGATACCCCCTAGCTAAGGGGCAAATGATGTTGTAAAGGTTTGCATAAAATGGCAAACTGCATTAAAAGCTTGCAATTCCTTTCAGAGGAAGCTAAATATGTCAGTGTATCTGAGAAGAGCAGCACAGGGGCAGGGGAGATAATTGATGGTTGAAGACCAGAGGGCACTTTTTACTCCTCCAAGCTGTGAGGCTCTCACCTGGGAACTCTTTTTGACATCTGAAGATATTTTTCTCTCTCAGTGCACATCAAATAGCCATCAGTTCTAGAACAGGCACAGCATGAAATACTTTGAGAAGCTGACATTATATCAATAAGCCATATGTTCTTCTTTAATGGCCACACTGGGAGTCCCTTGTAAACAACAGGGGAAATCATCGTGGATATTTAAAGGCTGAACATTTGCTTAATTCACTCTAAAGAGAAACATCACTAGTACCATTATGGTGGGCATACGTTAAACTACACACAGCATTCCAGATCTATGGTGACAGGTATACAAACCACATCACAGTCCCAATTCCACTGAAATCCATTTGCACTCTTCCTTTACAGGAATGCAGGTTCCAGAGCTCATAACATGACTGAATGATTTTATTCACATATTTTTCTTTATGTTGTGATTACAGCTGTGGCAGTATCGAAAGCGAAGAATGGGTTAAAACCTGAGGAACAGGGTTTCAAGCAGGAGTTCAGTAAGATTCAAGCCTCCTGCTGTCCTTTTACACAGGGGACATCTTCTGTCCTGACACAGCTTCTTAGATCTCAGTGCCTACTGTTCTGGGCACCTGACAGAAACAGCCCAGGCTCTGTAATGCTGATTCCAAAGCTGGCATTTCAAGTGCTTACAGTTCCAGGGCACAGTGTAACAAGCTTTTCTCCAACACAATCATTTCTGTTGTTGTGTTTCAAGCTCTTCCTCAGCACAGTCTCACTGACCTCCTTCAGAAAAAAAACCAAACCATGAAGCTGTGTCCATGTTCGTGTGGTTGTACTTGTTTGTCATCCTTTCTTAGTAGATTAGGAAAGCCATCCATGAAGTGAGGTGGGGAAACAGCATGATCCTGAGCTCTCCCCGTATCATTGCTGCACACTACTAAAAATAGCTGCTGCCTTCCACTCCAGAGATGGAGGCTTCCTGAGAACCAGGCATTTCTGTACTCGGGGTATACACACGACACACAGCACTCTACAGATGGACAAGTGGGGACATAGCAGTGTGAAAGGATCTGTAGTATTTCCCCAACCTAAAAGCTTTCCCAGCCACACAGCTCTTACGCTGCTCGTAAACTCTCTCCAGCCTCCCTCCCTTGCCCCCAGCTTGAGCAGTTGGATTTTAACTCCTGTTCTGTTTGGGTTTTTAAACTTCTCTCTCCACAACTGCTGAAGCAGATCTACGCTTCTGCTAATCTTTTTTGAAATATAAGAAAGCGAAAAATGTTTCAGGAGAAATCTGGGAACCTCTTCGGATGTTGATTTTATTTTTTTTTTTTCCTAAAAAACATATTTTGTTTAAATAGAAGCAAACAACAAGTTTTTGATCTCAGCTCTCACAAATCTGGACCATTCCCCATTTAGACAGAATCAATCTATTTCTGAACAGCTTTTGCTTCAGGACTGAAAACACTCTGTGTGCAAGTGTAGCAGAGCACTTCAGGAATGGAGTGTGAGCAACAGCTAAATAAGAGAATATTTAGCTGATTCTCAAATGACATACATGGGAAATTTGTCCCTACATACTAATTTACACCACAAGAGTGTCTAGAACTCTTAGCAGGACAACTCAATTCTACCCAGGGTTATGCAAGGAAGTCACAGCCCCTGTTCCACAACAAAGCAAGACAACAGCTGAAACAGAACTGGCTCAGGGCAAAGCCAGGCAGAGCTTGAGTCTCCCTCACTCTGAAGGGGACAGAAGCTGGAGGGATGCTCCCTGACAAAGGGAAGGGATCTACTGAACCAACAAATGGATGGAAGAAGTGATCACGAAAGGTTAGACTATGAACCAGTTACAGGTAGGAGAGGCTGGGAGTCTGAAGGAAGCTGCCATTGAGCAGAGCAGCAAAGTTGTGGCACAGCTTCCATAGCAGCTCTAACAATTTTGTATTAAACATCCACTGAAATGGTATTTGGTCACTGTGTAAAAAGAGTATTTATGTGCTGCTTACAGTCCACTGCTGGATTGAATTTGGCAGTGCAGGAAGCCCCTTCCCACCCCCCCCACGCCATGTACCTCAGAGACAAGCAGTGCTGGCTCCATCCCATTGGATGGCCAGTCTCCCAGCAGCACAGAAATGCCACCAGGAACAAGCAGCTCCTCACCTCATCTCTACTGCCTGCTCAGAAAGCCCGAGAGGCCAGTGCTTTGCCTGTTCAAACTCAGGCAAAGGGTGTTTGAAGAGCTTTGCTCAGCACAGCCAGCATCCTGTGAACAGCAGCAGAGCTCTAATTAACAGCACAGACTGCATCTCAGCAAACTGTTTTAAAAGAAATTCAAAAGTACATGAATGCTCCAAGTTTAAACCATAAGGCAAAGAGCTGAATCACAGCCTCTGACAAGGCAGTCCCTGGAAAGCAGCTCTATTACACGCTCCCTTTCTCCTTCCAGCAGCAGCCAAAGCCCAACCTGTAGCAGCTCTACACGCAGATGAGCTGAAAGGAGAACACCAGTTTCACCCATGAGGAAAGTTCAAATCTGGCATCTAATTAACTTCACAAGTCTCCCTTACCTCTAGCACGGGAAAGTTGCAGTCAGGGCAGGCAGTCTCTGTATTTCTGCCAGATCTAGATTCCAGCCAACAGCATTTTTCCAGAGCCCTTCCAACAAAGCCCAAACCGTGGCTGCCAGCTGGCCTGGCCCGGAGGGCTGTCCACCACCCCAGGGCACTTCTGAGCCAGGGTCTGCTCTCTTGGGACAGAACTCTTCCAGGAGCACAAAGGGGCTCTAGCATCACTACACAACACTGCCAGGTTGATGCCTGGAACATTCCCAGTCTGCTCCAGTAACTACAAGTGCATGGAATCACAGGCTGATTTCATTCCCTGGGGGGTAACTTGCCCCTAACTGCAGTCGTATGCCAGTGCTGAGCAGAAGCTCAAGGTGGGGCTGTCTGTACCTTCACACTTCCTTCTCCTTTAGAGGAGAGCACACATAGCAGTTCCCTCATTCTGACAGGGCTTTGCTTTTGCCCCTCTACAAGGGTTTGAGCTTCCGGGTTCCTGTATTCCCTTAGGAAAGTGTATTTTGGCTTAGTCCCGAAGCTTGGAAAGAGAACCCCTGGCAATCTCCACTCTATCCTTAAGAACTTAAGTCATTAGTGTCACTGGCTTCAAATCTGATGCCAAACCCAGCATCAATATTCCAAGTGAAAGGGCACAGGTCTGAAAAGGCCTGGGAAAAAGGCAAGCTCAGCCCAACAAACTGATGTGAGACTTCTGAACTATTCCTGACCCACCTGATGCAGACGCTGCCTTCGCCTGTATTGAACATTTGGGGGTTACTATGCAGAGCACAGAACTCTTCCATACCTCACAGTCTGCAAGGACTCTTCAGTGGCAAAAGCACAGGTCCCCTCAGACCAAAACACCCACCAATTCAAACAGGGGTGACAACACTGATCCTGTTGAGACCGAGAGATGCACTTACAACACTCAGAGGCAGTCTCAGCAGACAGAAAAGGCTGGTGTGTTTGGGCTGACAGTAAAAGCATCTAAGGTGGAGACATGAGTGGCTTTTGGAGAGATCAGTTTCACAGAAGAGCAGGAAATTTTTGCAGTTGCTTTGGAGGGGAAAGAACAGAGAGAGACGCAGGCACAAGACATACTTCAGGTAAGCACGTTCCTTCAACTTTGTGAGGCTTTTCCAGTTGGATAGAGGAGGAAAAAAAGCTCACGTGTCTGTCAGGCAAGGGATGTTCTGCACAGAAGTGGATGCAGAGGTGGGAGACAGCACCGAGTTCCTGCACATTATGGAAATGTCTCTTTCAAAACTATCAGGACTTTCTTGCAGTCAAATACCAGTGCCCCCCACCTACACACACACTTACTATTTCACCACGTTGCAGTTAAGACCATGACAGGCCAGCCTAAACCCTTGTTCAAGGGAGCAGTGTGCAACAGCTACTTTGAACACTGCACTAAGGTGAAAACACACCCTGCTCTCAAAGCAGCAGCACAGCATCTGACTCTCCTAGTAATAGTAGCTAGTAGAATTCTCTAGGAAGACACGGAGTTTTGTCAAACTTTAAACTATTCCACATTCACGAGAAACCTGCAACCTCAGAAAGAGACTTTAAGCAGCCCTACTCCTACCACGGGCATTCGAGCAGGGATTGGGTGCTCTGCACTTGAATGGCATTCAGTCAGTCAGGGAAACTGAAACAATAACATATGCCAAACAGCTTGAGTCTCGAGGATGTGAACTATACAGAATTAGTTAACAGAATCTTTTTTTTCTTTAAACCCACACACTCACCACAACATTCATCTAGTAAATCTGAGTAAGAACTGCATTCAATAAGCAACACAATCTGCATGTGAACATTCTGTGAAGAGCAAGACTAAATTCCATGAATCAATAATTTGTTTCCAATGCCTTGGTTCTGTTTACTATCTACGCTCTGTTTGATGAGTCTTAACATCAATGTTGGACATTCTCTCTTTGAAATCTCTGTACAAGGCTCCGAGTGAACAAGGCCTGTGTTTACTTGGACTTCAAAGAGAATTAAAACATCTGCAGAAGCATTTCCCAGACCGGACTGGACTATTAGCTCTGCTATCATAAGTTTAGGCAAAAAAATAACTTACCACATCACCTACATTTGAGGCAAGAGGCCCTTGGGTAGATCTCGTACTTGCAGAGCAGCACTCTTGCTATGATGTTGGTATCATCTAAAGGATTGTCGTTAGCGTAACGGCGATGAAATATTTATTACCACTGCAATGTTGGCATGTTGATTTTTTAGTATTGACAGAGCTGCCTGAAATATGTACTGTTTACAACATTTGTTCTAGCTAAAGAGATTTGGTAGAATTTGCTAATCAACTGCAACCACTTCCCACCCATAAAACTGGTGCAAAGAAGGGAGGGGGGAAAAAACCCAAGCTGGTGGGATCCAAAGACATAAACACTTTCACTTATAACTCTGTAAAGAGAAATCCCTCTCTCTCCATATGGTTTGCTCTTGGCTCTTAATCATCTTTTCCTTGGCTTCCAGCTGGCTGTCTCACTATCATCTAGCAGTATCGCTAGCGAGACCAACGCGTTATGCCAAAGTCGGGCACAGAAAGCCGGTTGCTGCAGAGCAGGACGAGGGGATGCTGCAATCTCTGCTGGGGAAAACCGAGGGTGAAGGATGCGTGGCAGGGTCACCTCGCTCGGCCCCGGCCGCCTTCCCGCAGCACCGGCTCTGCCTTTGCACCGGTTCCCGGTGGGGGTGAAGGACGACTACTACAGTCGAAGCTAGAGGGAAATTCTGCAGGCAGAAGTGTAATTACCTGAGTGGGAATTCTGGCAGAAAACCCAAACCTCTTTCTCTCCTTAAATAGAAAGCAATGCCGTGCAGTCACCATGGAGAGATTACGTACCGCGTTCGGATCGCACGCGGCACTGGAATACAGCGCGCACGAGCCGCCCGTGGGGTGGGCTTAGTGAGGCACAGCCAACAGTCAGCTCTCCAGTGACTACAGCCACCCAGTCAGTGCCTCCCCTTCTAGCCACCTTCCCCTTCTAGCCACCTTCCCCTTCCCAGTCTTACCAAATATTAAGCTGTATGTCAAAACTCAGTCTCCACGTGAACGGCCAGCTCCACAAGCTGTTCAGCCCAGCTGGGAGGTACCAAGAGCCTGACATGGATGAGCTAGAGATGGCAGCCCTGCCAAATTCATCCACTACCACCCAGGTAAGATTTCAAATTGGGAACAGAAGAAAACCCCAGGGAAAGAAACATTACATAGGCACCTGTCTGTGAAAGTCTACTCAGATTTACCTAAGCAGCCAGTCTTTGAAGTGCAGCAGTTCTTGCACAGTCTGTAGAGGCTTTGACTTTACTAGCAAAAATTCTCTGTTTTCGTCCACATCCAACACTTCTGGTTTCCAGTCCACTTATGCAGGCCAAGCCCACCTTCTCATCTCTCTCCCTATCCCTTCCCCCTGCCCACTCCACATCCCAGCTTGACTTTTGTCTTCCACCCCCACCAGCCTCAACCCCAGCTGTGGCTGCTACCTCCTGGGTTGGATTTTCCCCCTCCAGTCCATCACCATGTTTCTAGCAGACAGCTTCCTTCTCAGGACTGAAAACAGGCACCCTTTTCCCTCCTCAGGTACAGCATGGGCTGCAGACTATCAGAGTCCTTTTGGTTCTGCTCAGGCTGTTCTTCCAATAGCTACTTGTGCTCACTCGTAGTCGGGGCACTTCCTCTGCAGCCACTCAGCTATTCAGTCCTATTTGCAAAGGGAAATATTGCTGCTTGGAGTCCCCAAAAAACCCACCCTGTCGCTTTCTGTTGTTTGAAGTCAGTAGCAACATTGTTGGACTGAAAATGTCAGAAATTTGCCTCGCTCCTTCAAATCAGCCAAGCTTTGTTTTGTTAATAACTTCAGGAAGCCTCCAAGCCTCAGCAGAGTGCTTTTTATCTGCCTGCGTGTCGGGCTGGTGATACTACACAAGCATCTTTCAGAGACCAGCCAAGTGTTGCTGTGTATCAGGAATGCCACTCCACAGACAGTCCTCCTCTCACCTCTGTGCAGCAGCTCACTGATCTAGAAGCATAAATCAGAAGACAGTTGATAAGGCTGTAGACACCCACACGTCCTACCTCCCCATTCAGTTGTCCCAATCATCCTGCAAGCCACCAAACAGCTTTGGATTTGGGAGTTTTGAAAACAACTCTCTTCATTTTAAATTACACATGCATTTCCATTTCCTCCACAGAATACCAGCAATTCTGGAAGCAGCTGTTTCTGATTTTTGTGGCGAGTCTTCCCCAGCATGCACATCCCTGTGCCTGCCTTTTGTTTTCATTCTCACAAGATGAAGCATAAAGACACCTGCACTTTTTCCTCCCCCCCACCTTCCCACCATTAGTAGCTTCCTCACAGCACCTTTTTCTCTCCAGCTTCAGTGCTGTGCTTCACATAGGCTCTGTTCCATAGGTTTTCTTAAAGGGAAAGATCCTGTATTCGTATTTCTAAAGAATTACCTCTTTTTCAACCAACATCACACACCCTGGTGCCTCGACTGTACCGAAACTTGCTCGGTTGTACAGATTGATGGAAAGCTGCTAAAATGAGAGGAAGATTTTTATTTCTATCATCAGCATCAGCGTTGAGAGCAGTCTGCTCCTGAAAGCTTGCGTCTCGGATCGTTCACAAACACACTGTCAGTTTAATCACGTGCCTAAGATACTAAAAGATCAGGCTCCGAGCGTACAAATCCTGTCGAGATCCGAGAAGGTTCTTTCCATAAATATGGAGGAGGGCATATTTCACGCCACTTGTTACATCCCCTGTCCTCTTCTTTCTTCAAGCTATCACTTGTCTGTCTTTTCGTGTGCCGATAATCGATTTGTAAAGCACAGATCGTAAAGTTTGCCTGGGTTTGGATCACGCTGCAGCCTGTGTTTTTACAGTTAATGTCAGTTATCAAAGTAAGGAAATTCTAGTTTCCGTTTTATCACCTTATTTGTGTTTAAAAGAGCAAATAAAAAAAAAAAATCACCTTTTCGCAAGGATTAAAATATCACCTATTATTTACTTATAAACAAGTTTTAGACCTGCACCTTGGCAGCAAGTGTTTCATCAGAAACACAAACAAGAGGCTCGGGCAGCACATCCTGTTCCGCCACACATCAAGCAGCAATCACATTTCAGCATTAGCACGTACAACCTGCAAAATCTACCAAAGGGAGGGGAAAAAAAAAAATAAATCAGAACAAGCAACAACAAACCCACACACCAAAAGGTTGCTCGACTTGGAGTCTGTGCAAATTCAAACCGGACGCGAGAATCGAGTCCCTGCTGATGAGGGATGAAAGAAGAAGAAGGTTTCTTGGCAGACACTTATTTCTCAAGAGCAGATGCAGGTGGGAGGAGCTCCCTGCAGCTCTGGGATGCCAGCACAGGTAGGTACCAACAGTCACATGCACACCCTGAGCTGGGGGGAGACACCAGATACAACCTGGAAGCCCAACAGCAACCTCTGGGCAGTGCTTCGCAGGGCAAACAAGGCAGACTGAGGGGAGGAAGATGACTTCAGGCTCGCTGCCATGCAAATGAGTTTATTCAGCTTCCCAACCAGGCGGGCTGAGGGTTTGGACCGGGGACAAAGGGACACAGAGGGCTGACTGCAGCCAGCCAGCCAGAGCAGGCATTTAGGCTGGAGTCACTCTGTCTCTGCGTTGGGGTTTCTTTGATTCTGAAAGTTCGCCAGCCCTGCTACTTGAGAGGCACGTGAGTCGTGTAAACATCTCCAGTTCACATACGTGGAAGAGGAATTTGACAAGTTTGACAGGAAGTTTCCCCCTACGAATGACGGTAAGGTCACAAGCTGACATTCAGCTGTTACCAGGGTCTCAGGAAGTGAAGGAGAGTAACAATTCTTCACAGGTACTCACAATTACTCCGGGGGTTTGAATCTTTTGATTTCATACAAAGTCTGTTTCATGTGAATATTTGTGAAAAATTAATTTATTTCTTCTGACTATAACAGCTGATGATCTCAGAACAAGTGACCCAAGACACGTCAGTCTTCAACTGACAGCACTGCCTTGACATTTCTCTGCCATCTTTTATAACAACCTCTCAGAAATATCAACCATGGCTGCTTTTGTCTATTTTTTTTTTTAAACTCATCTCCTACAGACATCTAAGGATGCAAACAGACACGTACAGCAATCAAGAAATTGTACAATGATCTCGAAGGATGCTTAAAACATTCTCCCTAGTCACAGCCTGTCCCTGACTCCTGATGACATTTCCTTATTTAAAAGCTTGTGCTTGCTGCTTAGAATTCCAGATTCAGGACTGATTTTTTTCCAAGGGCTAATGACGCTGATGAATACTTATGAAATCCAAGCAGAGACTGAAAGGTATGTGTATTTTGCAGAACTGTATCTTGTCCATCAAAGAAAAAAACAAAAACCAAAAACCAAACAACAACAAAGACAGAAAGGGGGGAAAAAAAAAAAAAGCAAGAAAAAAATGAAAAAGGTCTGGTGATACTCAAGTGTCTTGAGTTCCCACAGAAGTTTCACTCCAGCCCTGAATTACCTGTACAGATTTGCTGCTCCCAGACCAACATCCCAGCTATACAGAACAAACACACTCCCCTCTCAGC
This sequence comes from Actenoides lindsayi, assembly GCA_025331215.1. NCBI lineage: Eukaryota > Metazoa > Chordata > Aves > Coraciiformes > Alcedinidae > Actenoides > Actenoides lindsayi. The sequence goes on from WTSP01003645.1 coordinate 15,644, forward strand.
TTCAGAGGAGGGTGCCTGGACAGAGACGGTGACGTCTGGATGCCAGGACACAAGCAGCAAGCCTTCTGTGGTGCTGTTTATTGTAGCAACAGGCCCTGGCAACGGTTAGACTCCATGGTGACAAGGAACAACCAAGTGCCCGGGGAAGAGAGGAGGGCATTCCTGCCCCCTGGACTTGGAAGGAGAAGCAGATGGTCACCACCTCACCATGGGCTGCGGTGTTTCTAACAGGGTCGCTGTAGCACAGCTGTCTCCTAAGGAGCTACAGAACCACCAGGAAGCCAAAAGCCAGGTAGTGACTTCTTCCCAACAGACTCTGTATAAAGTATGTTAGGGGATGTCTTAGCACGAGTGTACAAGGACTTAGGTGTAGAGAGGAGTGGGTCTGCTGATGTTAATGGTACCTCTGTCGGGGAGCTCTTTAAGAGAAGGGCTCTCACCCACCCACCTCAACACAACCCTTACGCTACGGGGGAAGCAGAGTCACCATCCGGCCATACGCATGCTCTGATTTTACAGCACCTGAAAATTTGTTTTTCACAGTTTGTCCCACTTGCCTCATTAAAGATACAATTAGAGGCACTTATCTCCCAACCAGTCATGAATTAGAACGCTGCAGCAAGGTGGGGTTTGTCTCAGAGTTATTAAGAGGCAGAGGGTTTGTGTATACGCAGGTATGACTGCGTTCATGAGGCAACTCGCTCTGCACACTTCACAAAGAGCCTGGGAGCAAGACCAAACATACAGAGAAGAGACAAGAATACATCTAGGCTCTAGTCCTGCATTTTCTGGAGGTTCAAAGCTATTGCTCGGCAGGTGCACAGGTTAACTAACACCTTACCAAGTGCTAATTTAAAACTCAGTTTTACATTTCTAACCAATGGTTCTCATACAGAAGGCACCGCAAGTACTGAAATAATACTCCAGTCAACTGGATTCTGGACACATTTAGGCTTAAGGTCATTGCTTCCTTCCCAAAATCCTCCAAGAGACCTTTCCTCACCAACACCCACCTGTGACAGAACAGGGATAAGTGTCAGGAACGCCTCTGTCTTCGCTCCGCTCTGATCCTGACTGCACCAGATACCACCTCAAATGTTTAGGAGCCCCAGGAGCTTCTCTCACTTGTTTCTTCATTTTCTTGTAGACTAAAAATGACAGCACTGCTGAAACAGAGGCTGTTTCCTCACAGGAGGGGGCATCTTGGCCAACAGGCACTTCAAAGGATGGAGCCAAATTTGAAGATCAGACCAGAAAGGGAAACTCCCCCGAGGAGCTACCAGAAAGATTTACATCATCTCGGCAAAGCAGCAGTGCACAAAGCTCAGGTAAACAGCAACTGAAGTTCGTAACAGCTCCACAAATGCAGACCTAGGAGGGAACAATCTCGGGAATCTATTGCTACAGCCAACTTCTATACCCAGAAGCATTCACGCTGTGACACCACAAGGACTGAGCTCTTAGCACTGGTTTAAAACCATGCAATAGTAGCAGAAACTATTTCCGAGCCGCTGATTATGTTCTGCAGCATGACTCAACCCTTGCTACCAGAACAGGCAGCAGGGTAGATACACTTTTCTTAGCAGATGCCTGGAACAGACCAAGAGAACAAACTCATCCCCAGGGGTAGCCCCCTCTAACTGGGACTACAGCACCCGGGCAGACACCACCCACACCAGCGCTGTCAGGCTGCTGGAACAGCGAGTCCATTTTACAACATCGTGGGCAAGACAGTGCCCCTGACTAGCACCAGGTAGAGAATACCATGTTATTCCTTAAGTTTACAATCAAAGGTTGCAGGGGCCAGTTATCGTATAGAGAAAACTATAGAAGTTCCAGAAATAGTCACGACAATAAAAAATACTTGGCAGACCTTTGCTTGAGTGAACGCTTAAACCCAAACTTTTCTGTCAGGTGAGGATACCACTGTAGTAAGAGTTGCTACCTGAAAAGCAGGACCATCTTTGGCACATTTCAACCCCCTGATTCTGTAGTTTAACTCTTGTATTTTCCAAGTGCCATGAGCAGCTTACCAAACACACTAAATGGAAAGTCTACGGTGGTTTAGTCTTTGTAAGGAAGAAGGATTGTAATAAAATATTTCAAATAGAACACAAAAGGAATAATCACTGGTGTTTGCTGTTCATTAAAGAGGACAACTCCCGATGCCACAGAAGGATGTGTCGAAAGGATTTCACTACAGATTGAACAAAATTATTTGGTTGCTCTGAAATGGCATTTCCTTTAATTTTTAACTCCTTTTCCTCCCACTTGCTCAAAGATAACTTCACAGGAAATTTCTGAACAGTAAGTTTTTTTAAATCATGCTTCAATCTTCTGTTTCAAGACAAAAACCAAACACACGCAACAAAAAAAACCAACCCCAAACATTCCATACCAAGATACTTCCACTACATTTTCCTCCTGAATGAATAGATTAGTAAAACCAATACAAATTCACATCACTTCTCAACATTGCCCACTCATCACGCTTTTATTTTTTTGCCAAGATACGTTCCGCTGTATCCTGGCTTCTGACATTTACATGTTCTGACTGACAGCTGAACCCCAGAGCTTTGTGGGTGACTACTTCAGTTATTTTAGGAGAGGTATGGAGTCAGCTTCTACAAGGTGGTAGATGTGCTGTATTTTTGTCTTACAACTGAAAAAAACCAAGCCAACATTGTCGTACTCGCTCTGCTTATAACGACTGGCAGATGTCAAATAACTGTGATTTTGATTTGGTCCACACATCCTTCATACAAAAGCTCCAACTTCTGCCAGTAGAGGTTGGGCAGATGGTAGAACTGCCAACTGAAAGTTGAAAAACCTGATGGGTCTTGGCAATCAAGTTGTTCGTTGTTTATTCATGTCTAATATGCAGAAACTAAACAGCTAGTCAAAAGGGTTATAAAAAACCTGGGGTTTACTCTTAATTATAGATTTATAAGTGGCAATTAATGGAATACTTATGATCAGACTCAAATGTAGCAATGCTGTTACAATAAAAATCCGAAAGCACGCGGAAGTTTGGGGCTCATTTAGCAGAAGAACACAGTGATTTTTACAAGACAACCCCTTAGTAGGCTTGTACTGTCCCGTGGCAGCCTGGCTTTCTCTGACCAGATCACAGAACCCTTGAGAACTCCAATTGCAAAGAGCTCCCCCTGCACCCTCTTTGGGAACATGCTCAGAAACCAGCATCACGCGCTTCCACGCTTTCCTGAATGTGCCCTTCTGAGCCTAAGTGACAACAGACAAACTGAACTAGATGCCTCCACCATTTTTCAAGCCACTAAAGAAAAGCTTACTGCAAAGTTTAAGCAGTGAAGAGTGCACTGAGCAAGCCTTCTCCACTGGACATTTTCAGTGGGTGACCTCTTGAGTAAGAGCTCTGGCATTGAAAATACATCACAAAGTTCTGTTTGAATGTCAAGTGCTCTACAATATTAAGTTTTAATCTTTTCATCTTTTGAAGCTGCACTGCTCTCCAGTGAGTTCAGCAGTAAATCACGGCCCTTAAAGGAAACGGGGAGGCAAAAGTCATCAGACATTCTTGAGGAGCTGAGGATGCAGGGAATCATTGCGAGGCGAAGTACCGCTGCCGGGCCTGGAGAAGCGCACGAGAACAAGGTAAGGGGCACCCCGTGGGACAGCCCCACTGCTGCAGCTCCGACCCCAAGACTCAGATGCTGCACGTGCAACACATCCAAGCAGATCTCCTCTAAGACTTGAGAAGCAGATGGTTAAAGAACAGAGAACTGTATCATGGGAATGTTAACACAATAGGAGCTGGCAACAGTTTTCAGTCGTTTACAGCTTCTGGGCTTGTTTCAGATGGGGACAAACGAGACAGCCAACAGCACTAAGAGCTTGCTCTCTTTGAAAAACTCCCTGGAAGTTACTTGCCACACACATTTAAGTCCACAAAACTAGAAGGAATACTGCTGGCAGGGCTTACAATTAAGACCTCAGACATTCTAAATAGTCACACTTCAGAGAAATCTACACTTCACGTTTGATCTCAGCCTAAGAAATGATTGGGAAATGGATTTTTAAAGCTCCAATTGGAATTTCACTAAGAAGCTAGTGTCCATTTTCTTTTCATTTCAAACGATAGCCTGAGGTTTATTTTGGCTTCTGAACTCAAGTTTATCCTTTGTTGTCAAGCATTGTGTTAAGGATCAGGTACCCCTTGCAGACAGGGTTTCAAGCAGAGATGTCAGGAGCGAGGCGGTCTGCAGGAGGGCTGTGAGAAGTTTAACACACACAAACATGGGTTGTCCAGAGCATGGTCCCACCTTGAACACAATTTAAGCTCAAGGATGATTCTGCAGGGCTTTGTCATTTGAGGCAAGACACGCTCCCATCTCTAACTTCAGCCACTTACACTATTGAAGAGGAAACAGAAGTTTTCATAAGAAGGACTAGAAAAAAAATAAAAATACCACACAAAAAACCCCTGCCACTTGACAGTCTGGCCACTGGTGCCAACATATTTCCTACTGTCAGCACTTTGGAAAATGGGACTTGGGGGGATTGTCTCCAAGTACAGCTTCTCCATAGCCTTTTCTTACTTCCCCCAGACAGGTTTTTGAGTATCTGAGAGGATTATCCTCTCTGTAGATAAATTTAGGTAACACACTGCAGGCAGGGTTTTGTGTTTTTCCCCTTCATAAGACAGGCAAGTGTCTGTTCTTTTTTCCCTGCTGTATTAAAATGCTGTCTGGTATAAATTACACACACTTTTTTATTGACAGAAACTCAGTCTGTGCTATTTCTCCCCAGGGAATTTCTACCCTCCCAATAGGAGGAAGACAATTTATTTTTTTTTTTGTCCTTAAAAATCAGTACAGGTTTTAAAAATGGACCTTTTCACTATCCAAGCCAACTTTTCCAAGGGATATTCTCCATTCGAGCTGGGCCCACTGCTGAGTAACCTACGAGTGAAAACATAAATCTGTCACTAGCTGTTAAAACTATTAGCTCTCCCCAAACAGCAGGAGAAAATCTGGCCTGTGCTACCTCCTGTAAGAATAACTTATTCCATTAGAGCTCAAATCCAGCAGATTACCTATGAATAGAGAGGACTAAGTGCACTGAACACAGACACAGTAGGAGAGGTTTATTACCCAGACATATTCCAAATTACAACATGCAGCTCTGGATTCTGAGCATTAACACATGGGTAAATTCACATCTGAAATGTTGGAATTGACCAGGAATAAGCATGAATAGCTTATGCCAAATTGCAGTCCAGCACTGGCTCCAATGAAGAAATGAGCTCACTGACCTCACAGCATTATGAAAGACGAGTACTATGAGGTCTGAGATTATTTTTACAATAATATTAGAGATAAGAGACATCCTTGCAAGAACTTTCACTTCCTGTGCATAGTTCTGCTCTGCATCCCTGAAGCCTTGGCAGCATTACCTGTCTTCTCTGGGTTTCCTGCCATTGCCAACACTGTGAAACACCAGAAGCCTTCAGTCTTTTGACTGTCCCTCATTTTATCCTTAACAAAGGAACTCCAAGCAGCACAGGTTAAGGTTATACCTTCTTATACCTGTTTCAAAAAGTGTTACTGCTCTAACAGAGCAGTACTTTTGACAGCGACATTTTATGGTCCTAGTGTAACAAAACCAAGGAAGAGCCACACATGTGACAGGATAAACCAGCCTCTACAATTTAACAGTGACTCTTACTAAAAATGCCCAAGATGAAGGCATCCAGGCTTCTTTGCATGACTACTTTTCAGCATTTAGGGGGAAAAAAAAAAAAAAAGTAACTGTTCTATTTCCCCTCCAATGCTTCAGAAAGATTCCATACAATCACAGACTGTCTCAAGTTGGAAGGGTCCTGTAAGGATTATTGAGTCCAACTCCCCGCTCCTTGGACCACTACCTATAATTAAACCCTATGATGAAGAGCATCCTTCAGATCCTCCTTGAACTCGGA